>JAUMHE010000056.1:10611611-10667511 GCA_032359235.1 Enteromius mattozi | reverse complement strand
TCAAAAAAGTACAAGTACGCAAAAAAACTACTTAATTACAGTAACGTGAGTAGTTGTAATTCGTTACCTCCACCACTGCATGGCAGCAATTTGCTAAAGCAAAGTCTTTGTATTTGGTTATACAGGCAGACTGCTTTTCTCAAAAGCACCGAACACCACACTCACACTTCATCAGAGTGATGAACAGCACCAGAAAAAAGAAGTCAACATGTTGCATGTTGCAAACTGCAGGCTTTAATTTATAAATAATTAACGCATGTCCATTCGAGATTTTTTTTTTTAATAATTAATCATTTTATTCAGTAAGAATGCATTACATTGATCACAAGCGATGGTGAAATTTGTTTATTATAATAAGCACTGTTCTTCTGAACTTTCTATTCGTCAGCATATTACAATGATTTCTAAAGAATCATTCAGCTTTGCATTACAGGCATTAATTACATTGATTAATTATTGATCTAATAATTGCCCTGGACTTCTTTTAAACACAACTGTTAACTGTACGGTAGTGTACAAAAAGTAATTTCAAGTTTCTTTTAAATATTAACTGCTGCATGTGCACAAATGGAGTTTATTATCTTAATCTCTTCATTCAGTAATGGAAAAACATCCTGTATTTCACCACACTACAGCAGCTGAGTTGGTGTTCCATAAATTAACTAAGATCACGCATGCAGGGCGTACATCAAAAAACATCTTTTGCCTCCAGAAAGAAGCACGGCTGTGAAATATGCACATGTGGTGAGTGCCATCGTGTGAGGAAAACAGACTTCAGGCCACGCCATTGTGTTCCAGGTGGTTCCAGTTTCAAGCCTCCCCAGTGTGTAGTCTCTGTGCCATGCAGGGCTGAATGTAGTGTGGGGGATGGACCAGCACTCCATCTGACATCAGGAGCTCATGTGCTGGTTATGTTAACGCAATGATACAGTTTATAGGAGATGGGAATCTATTCGACTTCCAGTTTGGGTTATTTATGGAAACTCATCCTTATTGGTGTTAAAAATTTAAAATGAACTAATTTTGTCCTGCCTGACTCAGTAAGCTTTGCATTGTAAATAAATAAATAAATGCACTCTGAAACTTAAAGATGAAAGGCCCTCTTACAACTGTGACCACATAAACTATTGATTTTTGATTCCCGTTGACATTCATTGTATAGACATTAATTACAAAATATCTTGTTTTGTTCAACAGAAGACAAAATCAAAAACTTTGGAACATGAGGGTGTGTAATTGATGACAGTAATTTTTGTATGAATAATCCCCTTATCCCCTTATAACAGCAATGAAAACAAAGAATAACTGAAATTATTTGTCAAAAATGTTCTCATCTTTTGTCCTTTGAACAATCCAAATTACAAATTCGGTATGGCTGTTGTCACTTGACTTCCTAAAAGATCAAAAATCACCATCAGGAACTATTAAATGAAAGACAGTGCATGCATTTAAATGACTTCATCTAATAACCCTGAGGACAGAACCCAAAATCATGTTAAGCTTCCACGTTTTTCCCAGAAGGACAGTCTCTTTAGTGAGGAAGCTCCTTTGATTTACCGCAAGCACATGGCGGAATACTGTGTGCTGTTTTGAAGTCTCTAATTGGCTCCTTGTTTTGGGTCATGGAAACATGATATAAGTGATTCCTTATGGATTGTGCACTGAAAACACAAAACAGAACAATCCCATCATGTGCTTTACATCTAAATCTAAGATGTGATTCATCCATTGTCAAACACCAAATAATTGATCGGTTTTGACAATCAGTTTAATTCTATTAGTGGTCTCATGAAAAAATGAACGTCATGTTTTTTAAAAAAAATTGCAGAGCTCTTATAAAGCCTTACATTTAGGTGAATCTTGAGAATTTAATATGTAAACCATTCTATTAATACATAAACCATTTTATCAGTTCTGTATTATAGCTAACTAGGATCCTTCAACTGTCACTTTCATTATCTATCATTATTGCTAGTTCTCTCTGAAAATATCCTGTGCATTGACTTGTTTGTGGTCTGGATGTTAAAGTGTTGAGACTGTCTGTTATGGACTGGCACGTCAGGAAAGGTGTGGTGATTGCAAAGATTGCACTACACCCAGACTGTGCATCAAGACTGTCACCTAAACCACAAATTCTTCCCTTGCAGAGCTCACATAACTGTCTTGACTAATACCGGTCAACTGATGAAAAAAACATGAAAACATTAATTCAAGGAATAGCTGAATATATGAAAATTCTGTCATCATTTACTCACCCTCAAGTTCAAACCTGTATAAATTTCTTTGTTTTGCTGAACACAAAGGAAGATATTTTGAAAAAAGTTTGTAAGGCTGTTTTGGGTCACTTTTGACATCTATAGTTTTTTTCCTACTATGGAAGTCAATGCAGAAGAAAGAAATTCATATAGGTTTTGAACTTGACGGTGAGTAAATGACGACAGAATTTTCATTTTTGGGTGAACTCTTCCTTTAAGACTGTAAAGTTTGCAACAAGTGTGTTGAAGTCCATGATCATTGCTTAGTGAGAGAGCTCTCTTCTCAATTCTTGTTTAATGTTATCCTGATGTGGTTTCCCATTGACATATGGTTAAAACAAACCACCTTGTGAACAGAGTCAGAAGATGATTTGTTTAAACCATATGTCAACAGAGTCATCAAAGTTTAGCTTTATGCATTCCATCATGTGTGTCAGACAGACAATGATTTATAATCTACTCAAAACTAAATACGGATCCTAAAGTTGATTACATTCATTCATTTAGCCAAAGCAACTTACAATAGAGGTACTACTTTTTTTTATCAGAGCCAATAATATTCATAGTATACAAGGCCAGGTTTATTATAACGCTATATTATATTTTAGTAGTTTTTCTTCATTTTGGAACCGGGGATATTTTAGTATAACCTCAATGTCACCACAAGACGTCACTATGCAAGCCTGAGCAGTTTCTCTGTTTAATAGGGATTTGTTGAAGAATGTTGAACTGCTTACTGCAGGGTATACAGAGTTTTTAATAACAGTATGTTATTTTTGATTCTATTGTCTTGCACAGTTAGGCCTAGTAGTATTCAATTGTCTATTACATTTTAAAATCAGTTTTGTTTAAAATGTCCAATCAGATAAGCTACATTTTTCATATGGAACCAGAACTGATTGCAAGAAAAAGTGATATACTCAGTTACTGAGACTGCATGGCTACCTGTTTCCAGATTACCATTAGCATCTGTTTTAGTTTAACACAGCATAAAAATGCAGTCGGATTTTGAAGCACTATCTACAGACATCTGCTGAGGAGTTTTGCTGCAGAAAAGGACATGCCTCCAAGGAATTTCCACAGGAAATAGGAAATCAGTGCACAGCTGGGACAAATACCCTTCAGAGAGTAAACGAATCCAATTTATGAGCCCTGAATAAATGTGCTATATTAAAGTATTCAGACAGAACAAACACATTTGTTCTTGATATCAGGGGCCTCAAAACGGCTTTGATAAAAGCGCCTGGGGAGTCTACTGAAGGAGTAACAAAATGGAGCAGGGAAATCCTCAACTAAGGAGCACAAAATTAACTTGGTTTCTAGATTCTCCAATTTTAAGTGAGAGGAAGGCTTAATAAAAAAAGGTAAAGTTGTCATTTACTCAGTCTCATGTTATTGGAATTCCCCAATACTTCGGCTAATCTTTCAAAAACAGACATGCCCTATATTATATAAAATACACTTTTTAAATTCTGAGAAGCATTTGTCCCTCCATTAAAAGTCCAGGAAACCAAACCGGACAACACCCAAAAATGTTGTTAAAGCAATCCATAAATGAAGTTGCAGTGTTTTTGTTGTCTAAAATAAGATTAAAGCCAAAATATCAGCGTTTTAAAGATTAAACACTTTTAAGTTTGGAAAACGTGGGTAAGCGAAGAACATTTTGGTTGCAAAAAAAAAAAAAAAAAAAAAAAAAACACAGCGTGAATGCTCAAGCCCAAAACATGACCAGTTTATTCATGTTGAAAAATCAGCTTTGACTATTAAGTAGACATAGCCACATGGGGACAGCATTGCACCAGGTCTCACACTCCAGCTTTCATCTGGTTGTGAGGTGGAAGTGGTTTCTCCAGGTGGTGACCCACAGTGAGACCAAAAGGAGATTCAGCATGTTTTTCCCGGACTTCAGGCTTCAGCTGAAAGCCTTTCCCCTCATCAAAGACATCGACTGGTGGGAAGCTGAGAGGTGCCTCATTTAGAAGACCTTGAAGACGAGTACGCCAGCCTTCCAACAAGCCTTCACGAGCCTCAGGAGAGAGATGTGTGGGTGCCCAGAAGATCTGTGGCGGAAGGACCTGGAAGCCACAGTAGTGGAGCACACCATTCTACAAAAAATAAAAAAGGACTCTCAAATTTGTGCGAGACGCAAACTCAATCAAGACTGCATTCCACGGTTCATTACCATGCCCAAATCCCTTTGAAGGGTTTACAGTACAGAGAGAGCGTGACAACGGGATGGAGGAGGAAAAAAAAAAAAAAAAAAAAAATTTGCTGAGACAATTATGCCACATAATTAAACCTGCACAATGAATAGAAGTGTACATGTAACCTACTGTACTTAACCATTCATTTGAGGTTGCCAGTTGCAAGCAATTAGGCTTGGAACAACCTAATATACAGGTTATGATGATTATTATAAAAGTTCCCTACAGAAGCAGTATGATCCGGTTTTTAATTATAGCATAAGTTAAGACAAAGTAAATTAAGGGATGATGTTCTTACTTGAATTGGCCACAGAGTTACATTCATGTCTCCATTGATCCCATTGGAGCTGAACATGGTCTCGTTGGAACCAGTAGTGAAGGATAACATGGCTTTCTTGTCCTGACAGGAATTAAGTGCACAAATTATACCAATATTAACAGCCCACTCAATTTCATTAAAGAACAGCCAGCATTTGGGGTTTATAATGTGCAGGCCTCACCCTGAAGATGCCCTCACTGTAGCGCTTTTCTAAGGTGTATGCAAAACCACGTGTAAGAACCCGATCCATCCAGCCTTTCATGATGGCAGGAACAGAGAACCAGTACATGGGAAACTTCAAGAAGAAAAATAAGTAAAATAATAAATAAGAAGTGGTTAAAGGCTTAAAGAGCAAAATGGAGACGTAGTCAAAAATAAAGCACCATACCTGAAAAATAACAAGATCTGCTTCTTTTAGTTTCTTGTGCTCGTCTACAATATCAGAAGCTAGTCGTCCCTCCTGCCAGGCCAACATGGTCTCACTTCCATAACAAAAATGCTCTGGGTTCTTTACTGCTCCTGAGAAACAGAAAACCGTGCGATTACTGCCACTGGTCTCTGACAAGTTACTAGTAATTAATACTTTGCCTCCCACACCAGTAATATCCTCCTCTGTAGCTGTGGCCTTGAATTTCATTTCATACAGGTCAGACACAAGCACGTTACAGCCCTGTTTCTTCAGCGCGTCCACAGAAGCATTTTTAACAGCCGCGTTGAAAGATCCTGCACTCTGGTGCGCGTAGACGATCAACACAGTCTGTGCGGCTGAAAAGTAACATTAACCGAGAGACACAATAAGCGCAACAAATAATTACATTTAACTTGCAATAACAAAAATGAACGTACTCATGTTTTCAGCCACAGGTCTCAAAGCATCTACTAAACACCAACGACAATGTGCGCTTATTTAAATGGCACAACCACCTGAGAACAGCTGAGTCGTTTTATTAATTAGTGCTGGCAGACCACCCACAAATATTTACGACAAAAAAGAAAGAACCCAGTTGTAGCTTTTATTATTTTTACCGGAGCAATGTATCGCATTACGTCTGGTAGCCAAAAGTCCACGTGTTTACCACTAGATGTCAACATGCACCAGCAACTGAGGCTATACAGATGCATCAAAACTAAAATACCTGTATGATAAAGGTGAAAACAACGAAATTGTTTTTGATAAATCAGTTTAGGTAACGAGTTGTTTATTAACTAATTTTACTTTTTTATTGCTTCATGACTGTGTTTTGTATCTGGTTACGATTTTCAGCTAAAATAATAATAATAAAAAAAAAATAAACAAAACAAAAAGCTGTTTTGCCTCCTCTTGGTGTAGTTTGTTGATTGGTAGCCTAAAAATGGATGCTCTGCTTGAGACCCCCAAAACCGGACAGTTTTAGGCTGAGCCGGTCATTATATTTTCCCCAGCTGGGTATTTCTCATCTTCAGGATGAAATGTAAAAGTGTATTAATATTGCCAAAGGTGCACATGTGTGTGACTTTAAGAAGTGCAAGATAAGGTTTCTGTTTTTAGCACCAGACTCCCATGATTAAAAATAGCGTGTGAGCCCTCAAACTCCCCCCAACAGACGATCGAGTCCGTTCGCGCACCAAAATTGAGCCAAAGCAAGAGAAGAAAAGTTTTATCTCAGCCGTTATACTGACAACCCCTCTGTTAAACGACCAAACTTTCTAAGCAAACAAACTCTAGATCATTTACAGCCATTTTGGCAGCTCCTCAGAGGCGACACGTGTGTCATGAAAACGCGTTTGCGCTCTCAGCACCGGCGACTCTTCAGTCTTTCACAGCACAGCACTAGGAAGAGTGCAAAAAAGACGGATGTAACACAATGAACCGAGTAGCGAGCGGCACGACGTAGCGTTGCTGTTTTTTGGTTAGAGTCAGAAACGTGCTTTCTTTTTCTTATGCCTTTTTGGACTTCTCCTAAGGATCGGTTCTCACGCGTAAAGGAGCGCGTGTTTCACAGAAGGATTTATTAAAGGTTACCAATGGGGTCTCAAGGGCCAGGACGTAAAAGAACCCCCAGCAAAAATGGGTTGACTGCTGAGGAAGATGCCCTCAACGTAATCGCAAAAGAGGTAAATTAATCTCCTAAGGGTTAATCTAATGTAAAGGTCTTAGTTGCAGATGTGCAGGGTTAAACTCCAGAGAAAAAACATGACAATCACATCCTGAGTTAGTTTATTTATTAAACTGAGTAGCTCTACACAGTTTCACGAGTATCTAATCAACATAACAACAAGGTGAAGTCCCCGTTTATGCCCTCATCTGGACCTGTATTTTTAATGTGTATAGAATATTTAATCTTTTACAAGCTGTAAATCATTTCCTCTCCCACTAGTCATGTCTGCTTCCTGTCTGTGTGTTTTAGTGAGTAACTAACAGTTTGTAGGCTGTGTTGATCAAAGTTGTTACTTTATTGCATCATGGAAGTAGACTAATGTATTTGAAAGTGTTACCACTCCGCAACATAAGCTGAGTTTGATGTGCTTGAACAGGTGCTGGCTTCATGGTGGAGAAAACCTTGATTAGACCGCTTAGGAAGTCATTTTGGCCCAGTTAGGTCTTCAACAGATGTATATGATGTGTACATCCATATTGAAAAGCAATGACTGTATGTAAAGTGCACGTGTTTTCATTGATAGTTAAACTGTATATGTAGCAAATGTTTCATTCTATTAATAGTAAGCGTCTCTGTTTGACACATCATTCTCAGTGGTTGGCAGGAGAGAGGCCTTCTCACTCTACTGTCAGCATGAACTGCCCTCTCAGTTTTGAGTGTGAAATACAGCTAGAGAAGCATGGATATATTTGTGTATATGCTTGTAAACATGTCTCTGTGTTTACATGATTCATTTTATTTATTTAATGTGTGGTTTTAGGCGAAGGTCTGAGTTACAGTATGAAACACTTGGTATGTGAATGCATAATCAATCAGCTAAAATGTTAAATACCCACGTGACACAGGATGTGTAGAACAGGACAGGTTAGCGATTTAAAAAAACAAACAAACAAAAAAAAAACAAATTAAAAGTTGCCTAACTTAGTACTTAGCCGTTTTGCAATGGGCAGCTAGTTTTCTGCAGCTCATTGAGTTCACTTCTTGTAAATGAGCACATGGATAAAGAGAGACTTGTTGTCAAATGTCCAATCAGGAGGCAAAATTCAGTTTCACATTTGCCTAATTTTAGCATGAACACTAAAAGATTTTTTTCTGATCCAACCTGTTTCTCTTGAAATCAAAATCATTTTTGCATACTTTTTGTTGCGTACTCCCATGTGGCTTTGCAGCAGAGCGTTTGCAAATTTAAACAGCAAGGTCACGCAAGGTCTTATTAGAGCTTCTCTCTGAGCAGATATAGTTTCAGTTTCAGATGCGTTTTCAAGCCTGCTTTTAACTTTGAACTCCTTCACAAATAAGCTATTTATTTATATGTTCCTTTAGCCCTTAGTGCCATTTTATCTTCTTTTAAGTGCCTGTTTCATTATTCACTGCCTGTTCCATTGCCCCACCTTTACTCACCTGGTACCTGCATTTGTAGCTGATGTGGCTACCATCCAACACTTGCTGCTCTCTGACAAGCTGGTATGTTGGCCCTCATGTGTTCGTTGATTCTGTAATAAGAGCTTTAAAAATAGAAGGCCCTCAGAGACCAGCTGTTAGTGCAGCTTCAAGACCAGACATGAAGTTTCGGGGGGCCATTACAATGAGCAGAAGCAGTGAACAGAGGCATCTGATAATGGATGCAGTGGAAACGCATGCTGATAATATCTGCATCAGTAATCCTCAGTGGCTGTGCTTTTCTGGTGCTCTTTAATGTAGCTAAGCTGTTAAATGTGAGATAGGGCCACAATAAAACATGAGTCCGTAAAGGATTTCCTGTAAAACAATTTCAACAGTGGCTACTCAACACTTTGATTCACTGTTCTGTTTGTCCTTCTACTTACACAGATGCACATTGTGGAATCTGTAAGACAAACTCATGTCATAAATAGATTGCTTTCAGCTGTATGTGTTTGGTTCATGACTACATTCTCTAAAGGTTTGGCACATACTAAAAAGTTTCATACAACAACAATCCTCGTTTGAGTAGATAAGGCATTTAAAAAAAAAAGCAGGTCAACTCTAGATAAAGGTCTATGATGATTCATGTTGTTATGTGTTCTTACTACAGCTTTGGTATAAATCTGATAACATGTGTCACTGTAGAGTAAATGTTGATTACTATGGCACCAGTTATGGAATTCCATGCCACACTGCCACTATACTAAGTATACAGTATACAATTTATGTGAATACTTTCAGTTTGTACCAGAAGTCAAAGAAAATACACTTATAATGTTTAAAAATATTTCTATTTGATGTTAATGGTGTTCTTTTAACTTAATATGTATGAGTCCTGAAAAAAAATCATGGTTTCCATAAAATATTTAGCAGAGCAGTTGTTTCTGAAATTGATGATAATGTTTGTTTTTTTTAACCCCATATCAAAATTATTTGTGTAATGCTTAAGCCAAGTAATGACATCACAGGAATATTTATTTGTTATAATCTAATACATTTGATAAAATTTTTAAATATAAATAGAAAATTGCTATTTTGATTTATAATATTTTACAATATATCTGTTTTTACTGAATTTTCACTTAAATAAATGCTGCCTCAGTATGCACAAGAAACTTAGGCTATTTCAAAACATGAATAAATCAGTAGGCCCTTTTTTTTAAACCATGCATGTCTCTGACAGATGTCACTTGGGAAAAAATGTCACTTGTCACAGATGTCCCTTGTTTCCTGAGAAGTCACACTCTTCTCTGTGACACCCCTGTTCTCTGTAAACAGCACAATAAATAAATTATAAAGCGTCATGGAGCACCCTTTGCTATTTGGTTATTTTATCCAGAAAACTAGTCCGTTAGAAACACACTCTGTTTGTTAACCGTTTTGCATGTCTCACCGGTTTACTGTTTTAGGAAGTGATCCATGGAGTAACTACCCTATCAGTCTGTGACTGTGTTTGAGTCAAACGTGAGCAGTGTTATTTTAAGCAAGTCAAGTTCATTTTGAGTCTTTAGAGCAATTATCTCACTAGGAAGTTGAGTTGCTATAACGACTGAACACTTGGACGTGTAAAAGAGGCTTATGATGGGAAATCGGCTAGCGAAACAGATGCACGTTGGCAAGTCTAGTAAAAGTGTGTAAAAGTCTAGTAAAAGTGTGTTACTCAGTTGGTAAATTTATAATGGTTTAAAACAAACAAAGCCCTTTTAACTGATGTAAGAGTATAATTGGCAGGATGGGTAGTTCAAGCTCTTAATAGTGTCAGCAGGCCAGACTGATTTTCCATTTTATTGTCTAAAAAGTAAATAGCAGATATATGTACTATTAAATATTTTGAGGTCAGCAAGATTTTGTTGTTGGTATTGTTGGAGATTAATACTTTTATTCAGTAAAGATGCAGCTGATCAAAGGTGACGGTAAAGAGTTAAATAAAGGCTGTATTTTGTACCTTCTATTCATAAAAGAATGCTTTCCACAAAAATATTAAGCAGTAAATGTTTTTAACATTGATAATAATAAGAAATTTTTCTTTAGTGCTAAATCAAATTGGAATGATTTCTGAAAGATCATGTGATACTAAAGACTAGAGTGATAGCTGCTGAAAATTCAGCTTTACCAAATAGATTATATTTTAAATAGGGCTGGACAATATGATATATTCGTACTCATCTTGTCAGTAAAGCTGATTCTTTGATTTGGGGTAAATCTCCATCACCTGTTTTGAAATATAGCAGCAGTTAATACACAGAGCCGTAGATCACTGACAAGCTACGCAATATTGGGTTCAGTATCACAAAAGAATCACCCGCAAAACTGAACACGATATTGCATAGCTTGACAATGATCTTCGGCTCTGTGTATTAACTGCTGCTCCATTTCAAAACAGGTGATGGAGATTTACCCCTATATCATGCAATATATTGTCCAGCCCTAATTTTAAAATACATACCAACCCCAGACATATGGTAGTGTGTACTGTACATTTATTATTGCTAACAGTCTCAATATTTTAAAATATTATCATAAACAATCGCAGACAATCTTTACAGTGTCATCCGATGACTGTGATGGTTAAAAGCAGATTAGGATGGCAGGTTAGAGTCAGAGCCAGACTTTGCGCTCTGGGGGTATTTAGATGATTAATCAGAGCTCATACTTTGGGTTTTGGATGAGAGCTGTCTGACTGTTAATCTTAAACTCACTGTCATGAGCAATGATTTTATATTTCCGCATTCAGAAAAAAGAGTTCTCCGGATATCAAAATAAATGATCATGTGCCCTTACACATAGTATAATAAACAAAATAGTTTTATGAATACCTAGCACAGCAGCACATTAACACATTACCACTTGCTTATCACCGGTCCATGACAATCAGAACATTCATCTGGATTAAGCTGTGAGCAGCTCAAGGTTAAACTATTCAACAATGCCCTATTCCTTGTTGCAGAACTGTTGATACAGGTTGAAGCAAGACACTGTAGCAAACTCAAATAATCTTAGCACACTTAAGTCAGAGACCTTTTTACATGCTGACATCTTTCACCAAGAATGGAAACTCTCCATATAAGGACAAGGATTTAGAAAGAGGTTTCTTCCTTTTTCTGATGTCACCAATTGGGCCCCTGAAGATTGTTATCACAATTGCTTTCCTGTTTATTCTCTGCTGTTGGGACACATCCCTTATGGAGGAGTAGGCCTAATGCTGAGTCCATACTTCTAGTGCTCTTGATGCTGATTGGTCAGGATGTTTGTGTATAAGCCATGGTTACTCTGATAACTGTTTAATCTTTATATAAGTGTTTTATGACAAAAAGAAAGTATTTTACACTTTTTGTTGATATCAAATGCAAGACACACTATACTTTGCACTGTGAACTATGAATATTATCTGTTCTTGTCACAAATTATTTGCTCCTATTTACACTCAATGGGCCGTGGAATAGGCTAGTTTATCATTAGGTTATGTTTTTGGTTATATTATTTTCATCTCTTTTATTTCATTTTACTAAAATTGCTTAGCATACATCTGAATATAATAAATTAAAGTATACATATGGTTTAAATCTAAAAAGTTGACAGCTTAAATGTTTAAGACAACCAGCTTCAGCAGATTTTTATGTTTCTACTTTTATGTTTTCTCCACTTTTTATTTTTCATTTGGATAGCTGTAAAACAAGTAGGATTATTTACTGATGATTTTGTGTATAAAAACATTCAGTTATAGCACTGGAACAGAAATCTCATTCTTTTTGACTGTGACTGACAGACATTTGTCACATAAAGTGTAGTCCAAATAGATGAGATTTTCATGTTAAAATGCATAAATCCTAAAGGATTATAAGTATGTTTTTAGATAAAAGTGTCCACTAAATTAATAAATATAATCGTAATATGAGCATGGTCACAGGGTTTTCAGTGCACTAAACAGTGATTTTTATTTATTTATTTTTTTAATTATAATTCTCAGTACAACATTTCTTCGGAATATTGTTTTTTTGATGGATTTGACTTGCGTAGTAATCTTTTATATGCAACCCACCCCCAAAAATATGCACCTTCGATTTTCTTCTTGTTTTAAGTTACACTCAGGATTATGCTCTGTTCAAGTCTGAGAGAAAACTCACACAGAGAGAAAATAGCCCTTTTTTCATAGTTTACTAACTTGGTGTACAAGGTCATTTAGTGGATTTTGTTCTGATAAGAGTGTGTGCTAAAGTAAAAGGAATGCACAATACAGACAGACTCTTTCTCTGGTCTCCGATTAGCCACTTGGTGCAAGTTGTTGCTTATTTGACAAATGTAGGTGTGAAACAGCTTAATGTGTAAAACATTCTGTAAAGTTACAAGGGCACTGCTCATTCCTCTGTACAAAGTAATACAATTAATCTTCTGTTTTTTTACAATGATCTGACTTCAGCTGATTTTGCCATCGCATTTAACATATTCATGGGCTATGAAGATGCTAAAATAGAAATGTAATTTTTATTAAAATTTTTTGAAAAAGTTCAAAAACACTTACTAACTTACAAAATAACTGTGCCCACACCTTTTCAGCACTAATTCTTCCCTGCAAGTCTTCAGTAAATCCAGGTTGTACTATTTTTAATGTCAGAAGATGGTTTCGCTGTAAATCATTATAAGAAAATCTACAGTGTTATTGGCTGTTTTGCAGTGTAAACCCAGTTCACCTTCAACCATTTTTGGCCCTAAAACAGAGAGCACATTGAATGACATTAGAAACCAGATACTAGGAAATAAAATGCAATTTCACCTTGGACTCATCACCATCATGCTACTCTCTCTCGCTGCCTCATTTTAACAAGCTGGCTTGTTCTTGCTCTTAAGTAACTCTGTGGTCAGTGAAGCAAGTGTTCTGTGTTGGCCAAGTGCACTAGATCTTCTCTTTCCGTGAAGAGCTGCTTCTTTGTGCAGTCATCTGAGACGGGCACGCTAGAATCTCTCAAAACATCACCCTGCTTCAGGTTTCTCAGGGTTTGAGAGTGAAGTGTGACATTTTTGAGCCACTGGTGGCATCTAAAGACAGAAAAGGACACGTCGATCTGCTCAAACAAAGTACTAATGTTTTGATAGCACCACAGAAAGACTGTGTTTGCACTCATTAAATAGTCAATATGAATGGCTTACTTATAGGTATGTTTGTACATGAGATAGGGGAGTATTTAAAGAGAAATAAAGGAAAGAGAGAATTTGTTTCCAACCTGCATGACCTTCTTCTGCAGAACACAGTAGAAAATATTTTGATGTTTCAACTGTTTTTGTAGCTACGTATAGTCAATTTAGGGCCAAAATAACAATTACTTTCATTGTATGAACAAAACACTCTGAGATTTTTCAAAATATCTTCTTTAGCTTTTGTACTAAAGAAAGAATGTATACAGGTTGGTATGATGTCAACGAGAATAGATTTTTAGAGTTAGGTGGTAATATAGTTCATCATTTTGTAGTTAATAGCTTATGTAGTTAGCATTTTGGATTGATATAAACAATTAAGCAGGTGACATTTGCTAAATAGTATATATCGCTTTACTGAAGTGCTGTACGCATGCAATTTTCACATATAGTACTCTTTATATATAAATCTGTGCAATAACATACTATGCATTTTAGCTGGTTTACATTTAACTTAGAAAATGTATGTTTTAATTGTCTGTGGTTTATATTAGATATGATGTATTACCACTAAGTAATGGTTACTTAATTATCTCTTTTCCTTCTTTTTCTTTCCCTCCCTTTTTTGTCATCATTTTCTCCTTGCACAGAATGAGTCAAATTTTTTATTCCTAAATTCTTTTATCCCTACATGGTGATTTCTTTTTTGAGCAAGCTCAGATTTGATATTAAATTCTACCACAGAACCCAGGGACCTGCTCAAATATGCACCCACCACACACAGATCAGACATTGTTTGGTTTATGTTTGACATGGAAGGCTGGCACAATTTATGTAGGTGTTAATATGGGCAGACCAGAAATGTGGCAGACGTCTCCAGTGATCTCATATGTTCCAGTCTGTGGCTCTTACGTTAGTACTCAAGTAAGAAAGACTGTTTATGTCTCAAACTTAAGACCGTTAATCCAGTGTACACAGATGGCAAAATGATACACATTTTAGTATTGAGCTTTCCACATTTAGATGAATTAAACTGCCCAGGGACTCTCTTGGTTTATGTAAGTCATAGTTTTGGAATTAATAATGTCTCTTTTTAAATGTCAACATTTTTAGTAAATTCTGCTTCCAGAGTACTGTCCAAAACACACTGAGCAAAGAGCAGTCGAGGTCTTCAAGTCAGTTGTGTTGCTTCGGTTTATTTTCGGTTTGTTCCTTTAACTTTCTGTTACAGCTAGTTTGTTAGCAGTCCAGATGGTTAGCATGTACCCACTCAGCCTGGCATGCTGGTACTAGAGGCCGTGGGAGAGAGAGATCTGGTCAGCTTGGCATCTCCTTCTGTGGTATTTATGTCAACAGATAAGAACTCTGGGCTTAAATTGTCCTGGCATTCATCAAACTCCCAGGGACTCCTGAATGACAAGCTTGTTCTGCATGTCTGCCTTAAAAGGCACCAAACAAGGGGTTTTAGTAATCATCTATCTGAAAAAAAAAATCCAAAAACACAATAATTCTTCAACTCTGTTGGTTAAACTCTAATGTGCTGTTCACACAGAACATGTTTTTGCTTAGACCTTGAAATGCCTCCAGGTGCTGTTTTTAAAAAAAAGAATAATGTACAAGACACTGCAAAAGACACAATGTGCACTTGTAACTTGCAACAGTCAATCTATTGTTTTTACATTCAAAAACATTCTGCACTATAAAAATAAAAACGTTGTGCAACATTTTAGTGCAACCAGCTTCAGCAGATTTGTGAGTTTTCTCAACTTTTGTTGTACAAACTTAGAATTTGAGAAAAACTCTGCTGAAGCTGGTTGCCTTAAAATGTTAAGTTTGCTAGTGTGTAACTTTTTAGTGTGTGAGCAGCTCCTAAAGTTTTGCATGAACACATCTCTTTTTCTAAGCCCTGTTTTAAACTTAAATCTAAATGAAGTGGAGATGCACATATTGGTAATTTGGAAAAAATGTCAATAGATACAGTAATTTCTGTTTATTCTTCAGATATATTAGCAGCACTTCATCCGAGTTTCATGCATGGGTGATTGCCAACTTTTTCAAATGCTGCTTCCATGAGAATACGGGTGCTTTCCAATTAGTGTGCTTATGCACTATTCCGTGCCATGTTTTAGTGTTAATATTAGTGCGAGTAATGTTCACACATATGTGGGGGAGGGGTTATTAGATTGCAATGCTAGATGGCACTCTTAGATGGTAGAGTGCATTTTAGAAGCGCGTAGTCTAGTTGGTGCATCATTTGTCACACAACAGACTGTGGTCATCCAAGATAGAGCTGTATCTACTACTTTTGAATGGCACCTTTATGTGTCAGTTGTGAAGGAATGTATTCTGTGGCCAATTAGAGCAATTAAACAATGTATTTCTACTCCAAAAAAAAGGGTCACTACCAGACAGCAGTGGAACTAGCTCTTCGTTCCCATTGTGAACATCCACGTCACAGAACTTTCATTAAATTAGAGCATTTTGGGTTTATTGATAGAGCCTGCTCCATTTGGGTCATTAAAAATAGCTGCTGAGTAGAGAGTGAGAGGAGAGAGCTGTGTGAAATAGGCCAGTTTGTTTTCCTCTTCTGCGATAGGAGTGTGTAAATGGTCATGATGGGGGAAAATGTAGATGACCCAGGCTATCATATGCTCACCGTGACAGATATCATGGTGTACTTTGATAACTGCAAGAAGGTAGGTGGGTTATAATAAAAGGGGATGAATAGGGCATGATTTCTTTAAGAATGCTAACCTGCTTCTGTTAGGTGCCTATGCACATTTTACTATATGTCTTTTTTTTTTCTTGTCAAAACCCTTGTTTTATAGGTATTTAATGATTATCTTCTGTTTGTGTAAATAACATTGTGTGCACAAGTACATGCCCTACACAATAGAAATGCGCATTTATGGGCATTCATACAATCAGTGGTTCATTCTGCTAAAGTGCAGGAAGGGTGTGCTTCAGGCTCGATTGTGAATGACTCAGCCCTCTGATTTCCTGCTATGGTCAAGAAGGCATAGTTTTGGTTACCCTGTTAGTCACGCAGTCATACAAAGTGCATTTATTCCTGAAAGTTTTCTGAAGACTCCATTGCCCTTCATGTTTAGTCAAGTGTGTGTGGTTTTTTTTTTTTTTCAAATGAAATATTATTCAGCGTTTTCAGCACAGTCAAAGCCTTGCTGGGTGGTAACTGTTATTTTAAAAAGGCATGTATGCATAGGTGAATTGCTGTGTTTGTGGAAATCATATGTTGACGTTAGTGAGAACCTGTTAGAAACATGTTTGGACAGCTGCTTAATTGCCGGGATTGGCTGTAGTAACTTCGCCCTGGCTGTTCTTTTCAACAGCACTAACATAACATGGTCACACATTGCCTATTTACAACTGTAGTGATGTTTAATATAAAAGTGTTTCTTGAATTCGGATTTGGGTGTTTAAATCTGTTCAGCATCACTCATTAAGGATGAGAAAGGTTACGTATTCCTAGTTTATTTGTCCTCTATTTCCTGTGTTGCTGTTTTGATTTGATTATTTGAATAGCGATGTGATTTGCTAACATAGAAAATGACATTGCAAGTGTGATTGTTTCAATTACTTGCTATATATTACACTACTTTTCAAAAGTTTCTGGATTTGTATCTATTTATTTTTGAGTGAATGAAATTAACAGCAAGGGTATATTAAATTGAACTGGAAAGAATATGTGGAAACTTGTCCTTCACTTAACTCACAAAAAAAAAATATATATATATTAAAAGCAAAATTAGGCCATCACTCTCTGTTACAACTGCTACTAGTGGTTAAAGCTGTGGAAATGGTTATTTTGGCTAAATAATTATTGAACATGGTTGTTGGCAAAGGGACACAAGACCTTTGTGGTAAGAAACAGCTGCTTCCTTGGAAAGTTGTGTGACTGTGTTCAGGACGGAAGGCCTTAGTCTGAGATATGATCTGACATTTACTCAGGAACACGTCATTATGGATTTCTCCAGCAGCTAACAAACACAGGAATTCATTTTAAATCTTGCATGCCCCTTTGAGTAGTAGTTCCACTGTTTTAACACTTGAATAAGTGCACATTTCAGTTGCAGGCATCAGTATGGGAGGGTAGTGTCTATGATGAAATACTGAAGTTGAGGTTTTCTCTTTTTTGGGTTGTTGCATTTTGTGTGTGTCATCTGCAGGAAGGAAGTGTGTTTTCTCTCTCTCTCTCTCTCTCTCTTCCCCTCATGCCTTACAGGGAGTCTCTTCCTTAAAAGGACTTTCAAAGTGTTATGAACTAAAGTCACAAATACACACATACATACTCATGTAAACAAACACATTCATAGCATGTGTAGTCTGAGGAGTAGTTACAGTACATAAAACTTTTATTATATTGCTCATGGTCTCTTGGTTATGGTTTCATAACTTTACCACTCTTTTCCCCATCTGCCCCCTGCAGGCTGAAGCCCGTTTGGCAGCTAAGAGGGCGGCCCGTGCAGAAGCTCGTGAGATCAGAATGAGAGAACTGGAGAGACAACAGAAAGAGGTAAAGAAGCACAATCACTAAAGACATTAAGATGTCCGCATCAAAATAAATTCACAAAAGTGATTTTATGTCCATAGAAAGCACATGAAATGACAGTAAAGTGTCTACTTTTAAGGTTTCAAATAAGTTTTTGGAGAATCAACAACAATTTAAAGCAGTATTAAACTTACTGTTTTTATGGTTAAACCCTTTTTCGACTTTGACCCATTTATGTATGTTTATATTTATTTATTATATATATACATTATATATGTATATTGTTTGTTTGTTTATTCATTCATTCATTCTTTATCTATTTATTTATTATATATTACTCTTTGCAGTCATTTTATTTATTTGCTTGCTTATTGGTTTTTGGAGGGGGGCTCAGAAATCTGTGTTGCTCCAGTACTTAGATGCTTTGACATTCTCACCAGTAATATGTGACCCATCCAGTAAGACTGAGATTTGAGGAGGGTTCAATTTTTAGAAAAGTCCCATCCCCACGTGCTTACCTGTTTAACTCAATTCTATGCATGTAATGCATATGTTCCCTTTTTACTGGTGTCATAATCACAACACTTACTGACAAGAGTCATGTTAAGCAACTGAAAGCATCTCACAAAGTAAACGACCTGCATTACACAATGTGTTGAAACACAGGAGGTGACTCTCCAATAGAGTTCAAGAGTGTGTTGAGCTGTAGGCCTTTAAAATTGCATCAGTGTTTTTGAAAATGTTGTCGCTGATAATATTTATCCAGTCTTGGCCTCTGTTCACTCAAAATATTTTCAAGGTGTTTTCCTATTGAACTGCCAGCGGAAAAGGCCTTCTTTATTTTCAAGACTAACTCTTTCTCGGGTTTTGTTGACTTGCTCGTACAGAACACTCAGCCGATTATGTTCAATTTGTTTAATCTTCGTCATGATTGTGGGCTTTGAAGGACATGTTTTGGCTGGGTAACGGGGATCAGGGTCAGCTAATCACCCCCTGGGTCAAGACCTTCTAAGAGCCATTTTGAACTTAAGCATTTGTTCAACTAATGCTGAGAAATGAGCACTTTGGGGTCTTTACAAAAAATACTTACAAATATTCAATGTTAAATACAGCGTAAAGAGCTAACCCCAAAATGAACCTTCTGTCTTTTACTCATCCTCTAAATCTGTGTAACTTTGTATTTATCAGAACACACGAGAGGATATTTTAAAAAATTGTTTCAACTGCCAATACAGTGGAAGTCAGTGGGGTCCAATGTAGTGTTGTCAAAAGACCCGGTACTTCGGTACCAAGTCGGTACTAAAAAAATTTAAACGTCACGGTACCAGCATTTTTTAAGTACCGGTGGTACCGCATACCTGGTCAACCCGGTTCTTGATGCATACGCCCTCATGATTTCTGCAATGCAGAAAACGCGGACGGAATCCAGTTTAAAAACGGAATGTAGCCTACAGTTTGCTATATGAACTAGTATCTGTAAATACTAAGTTGCAAAAGTCAATCTAAATATGAATCCTGTATGTACTGTACTGTGCGTCTCTGTGTTAACGAATGAATGGCAGAGACCAGTGGTTTTGTTTAGGACAAGCGCGTGACGCTCGCGGTGATTTCAGCATCTGCCATCTCAGTGAGGACATAAATACAAAAACAACATCTTCAGAACGGCTCTGAGAGTCACTTAATGTGCATTTTACCGTTTCACTTGAGTAAACCAGCATATCATATTCACGGCAACCCGTCAAAATAAAAGTTCGGTTTAGACATTGTGCCAGAAATATATTACTATAATTTAGAATAATGTATGTGATAGGCTGCCACTACCACTACCACTAATGTTTAAAAAGAAAAAGTTTATTTAATAAATAATCACACAATATTTATCTTTAATTTTAATAGTAAATCCTTTTAATTTACCAAAAACATTTTTTTTTTAAATTTCATTAATTTCATACTTTTATTATTTGTGAAAAAACTTGAAGCACTAGTTAAAATAAGTAAAGAATGGCATTGATTTTTGTACGTTTTATTTTAGTTTGACTTAAAATAAAAATTGTGTGTTTTTTAATGCTTTTGTGTTTCGCTTTAGTACCGAAGTTGGTACCGAGAACAGTGAATTTTCACTGGTATCTGTACTGAATACAGAAATTTTGGTACCGTGACAACACTAGTCCAATGTTTTTAAGACCCCATGTACTTTAAGTGCATGAACAAAATAAAAACAAAACCTTGAGACATTATTTTCAAATGAGCATCTTTTGTGTTCCTGAAGAAATTTAAAAAAAAAAAAAAATCTATGAAAATAGCATTTACTCCCCATTTTTTAACAATAACGTGATTGATTTAACTTGATTAGGTTCTCTGATGAATTTGTTCAAATATCTTAAAGGGGTCATATGATGTTGCTAAAAAGAACATTATTTTGTGTATTTGGTGTAATGCAATGTGTTTATGCGGCAAAAAATTCTTTATTTTCCACATACTATACATTTAATTTCTTCTCTAAGCCCCATCTCCTGAAACGTGTCGATTTGTACAAAGCTCATCATTCTAAAAAAGCGAGGTGTGCTCTGATTGGCCAGCTTTTCAGTGCACTATGATTGGCCGAGTACCGCAAGCATGTGGCGGAAATGTTACACCCCCTTACCATAACGTGATGCCGTGTCCTGGCGCTATAACACCAAAACGATAAAACACATTACAAACGAGGCATTTGTTGCATCAGGTGAACACATGTACTTTTTGGTCATAACTTTTATAAAGAATATCTCTTTGGTTTTGGAACTTTAATCTTTGCAATTTCAGGGATCTTATCTCTATGCACTAACAGCTTGTAAAACTGCAAAGAGAAAGAAAAACTTGAATTTGCATCATATGACCCCTTTAAATAACACTCATGAAAAAGGCCTGGACTTTATGCTCATTTTGTTGTAGTGCCCTGCAGCTTTACTGTAGGTTTTGTACTTTTACCCCTAATTCTGGCAAAAGATTACAGGTCATTCTCAACTCCCTGTTATATCAGTCTTTACAAACAGACTTATATAGATATATAGATGTTGATTTATTCATTTGTTTTGTCAGGCTTTTGGTACTGTAATAGTTTGTTACCTAAATGTTCCTCATAGTAAGAAGAGCTTTGGTTCCAACTCATGGATATGCTTATAGTTAATTCTGGGTAATTAGTGTTAATTCACTGTGACTGTTGATGCTGGTTGCTACAGCTGACTGCACACAGTAAATGGGACATGAATAGCATGGGTTCAGTTGCACAAATTTAAATGAGTTGTAAATTGCTTAAAATATTTACGTTTTGATTAGGTACATATGAATGAAGTTGATCAGGGTCATTCAGAGATGAATGGACAACCGTAACCCCCCGTTGTGATACCTGAGCTCAGACGCAGCAAACGTATGTGTGTTATGTAATGAAGAGAAACACAGTCTTTAAGCATACCGAGGTCACACTTGAGAGATTAGCTAGCATTCAGAGTTAAGCCCGGTTTGATCAGGAGGTGTGTGTGACTGTTAAGGGTGTGTGTTTTGTGGCTTTAATTCTCCAGCCAGGTCTTTAAAAGTAGATTATGAGCTTTCAGCCGTTCCTGCAGTGGGTTAACAGACTCAGTTCTCACTCGGTTCTCACTATCTGGCTGTGATCTTTATGTTGATCGCAAAAACACAATGACTCAAGATTGAAGATGCTGTGACAAAAAACAGATCTGGAAAAGTTTAATCCAGACTTTGTGGAGGATTGTGTCTTTGGAATTACAGAAAGTCTCTGTCTGCCTCAGTCCTGAGGTAGATGGGGACTCTTTGAGACTATCAGGACGGCCTGCAAACGATTAGTGCGTGGAGGGGCTAGGGAAGTGATCAATGGGAGACCCCAGACCCCTCTGCTGAGGAAGGTGAGCTTAAATTTACTAGTTAAGCATGGAAATTACTGCGTTTACTGACCCGTATGTATAAGTAAGTAACAGATTGATTGATGAATTTGATGTTCTGTACTAGTTTAACTAGCATCAGGTGATCTGATCAAGTGTATTGTATTCAGGTTTTATTTGTTGAATATGACATATCGACTAAATATAGAGTTCCGAAACTGTTTTGTGCTAGTCAAAAGATTGAGTATAGGTTCTACCAAGGGTGTTTATTGAGTTTGTGTCAGATGCAGTTTGCATGCCATGGTTGTTTATTAGAGGAAAAAAATGGTTTCTTTTGTGAGCATGGTTACTTTTCTTCTACATTTTCTTCTTCCTAACAATTTTTTATTTTCTTTGGCTAATTCGGTGAGAGTGCAGAAACAAAAGAGCATTGATGTTGTGGGACAGTCTCTAATTTGATACATGCAGTAAGGTGTTAAGGGTAATTCAAAGGAAAAGGATTTGTTACAAGACTGGATAAACACTCATCAAAACTGGAGCAAACACACATGGGGAAACCAGTTAGGTGAGATTCTGTAGGTTTGACGGTAAGTAAAAGTAAAAAGTGTTCACTATCGCACTGTGTAGTTTAGATTATATAGTAATAAGATTTAACATTTCTGGATTAAATGATATAATTACATTAATTTTTATAATATACAATTAACTGTTAAAGAGATGTCGTCTTCTAGCTATAAAACTGCTTTTGTATAGGTTTTATACGGGGGCCCAATAGTGCACAACACAATTTAAAAATGCAAACATAGGCTCACAACACAACGGAAATGCTCCTGACCACTAGAGGGCAGTTGGTCTGAAGAAACGTGGTCTGTCACGAGTATTCGCAGGCGGTCTGTACCTGTTTTGATGGTTTTAACGCTGAAATTAAAACCATCCTCTGACGTTATTTCAGTTTGCGATGTGTTGTCCATTTTGTGGGTCCTACAACCTCGCACAATAGCTGTTTCTGCAGACCAACTGCCCCCTAGTGGTCGGGAGCATTTCCGTTGTGTTGTGAGTTTATGTTTCCTTTTTTAAATTGCGTTGTGTTGTGCGCTACTGGGTCACCGTAGTTTTATCTATTAACAGCGTTTAGTTATATCATTAGCAGGAGGATAGTACATTTGTAAGTGTCAAAATTCACTGTGGGGACCAAACCATGCTAGTCAGACATTTAAAAAATCCTTAGCTTATCTGCTGGTGTTATTGTTACATGTGAATAAGTAATGGACAAGAATAAGTACAAAAGTGTATATGTGTAAATGTAACACTGATATAGTCCAGTGCTGTTCATTGGTTTGATCATTAGTGGACCAAATTAAACCTTAAACATCAGTGGAAAGAATCCTGTTACCCCATAGATCAGATCACAGGACCCTCGGTGACTCTTTAGTATGCTCTTAGATATCTGAACAGTAGTATGACACAATTCAGATGCTTTTCACTTGCAGTGTGATTTTGAAAATTCCTGACTGACAGTTTAGTCATGGCATTGAATTTTGCTGCTTGCTGATCCACTTGTGATCCAAGTGTGTGAACTGCCATGTTTTCTCTAGCTGTAAGCTTACCTGTAAGGTCAGGTTACATGACACTGAGCTGACAGATTGCTAAAACTTTAACAGCTTTCCCTTTTCGTTCCATTATCTTTGAGCACACACTCTTCCACTTGGTTAGCTCCCTTTCATATCAAGTAATCAATGCCTTCTTTCCCTCCTTCCTTTCTCCATCTGGTGGCTTTCTTTCCTTTGCTCATCTGATCCTGTTTTGCTGGCCTCCTGTGATGTAGATTTATCAGGTGCAGAAGGTAGGACATCTGATGCTGTAGATCTACTTTACACAGTCAGGAAAAAGGTATGTCACTGGGGTGGTACCATTTCAAATGGTATATCTTTGTACCGTATTTACTACTACAAGGTGCATATTTGTGCCTTAAAGTGCACATATTAGTACCTTTTGAAAGGGTACCACATTAGTGACAATTTATGTACCATTTTTCCTTTAATTCCTTTCCTTCTGCTGCATTCTTGTTACATGACCTTTATTTTTCTTTCCTCGTTCCTGCTGCAATTCTCTTTTCAGAAATACTATGGACTGGATAACTTGGACAACAAATGGGGGGACATTGAGCAGTGGATGGTACATTCACTGTTGAGTTTCATCAGCATGTTATTTATTTATTTATTTTTTACACACGTGATAGGGATTGCAAAATAGGAGGTGTTCATGCTCTATTTGTTAATAATTAGCATGTTTGATGTATCAGGGTTGCATGTCTCAACACTAGGTCAATACTTCTACATGATTTGCATTTTTTCAACTTTGCAACAGATAAAATAAAACTTTGTTCATATGTTGACTGCATTTTAGATTTTTTTTTAATGTACACTAACATTCAAATCTTTTGGGTCAATAAGATTTTTTTTTTTAATGATTTTAAAAGAAGTCTTATGCTTACCAAAGCTGCATTTACTTGATAAAAAAAATACAGAACTGTAATATTGTGGAATATTAGAATTGAAAATGTCTATCAATATTTTAAAATGTATTTTTGTGATAGCAACGCTATTTAAATACAACAGCCAGATTTCAGTTACATGATTTTCAGGAAATTTTCTAATGCTGATTAAGTGCTTGAGAAACATTTCTTATCGTTATCAATGTTGAAAACTAAATTTTTGTATATTTGTATGTTTTTGGGAAAAAAATGATCAAGAAAGTTAAGAAGAACAGAATTGATAAAAAAGTATTCATTTGTAACATTGTTTTAATAAATTTTAAACATTGCTTTCTAAATTAAAGTAAAAATAAAATCTTACTGACCCCAAAAATGTGAATGTATTACAGCTTTTCACATAAGAAAACAGTGGATTGTTTTTGTTTTTAGTTTTGGTTTGTTTTTAGTTTTTTAGTTATTACTGATCTGCATGCTATCTCTGCATATACTGCTTGCTTGCTGATCCTTATGTGTCTCTTTTGCCATCTTGCTTCTCTTCTCTTCTCTTCTCTTCTCTTCTCTTCTCTTCTCTTCTCTTCTCTTCTCTTCTCAGGAGGACAGTGAGCAATATACACGTGTCTCACGGAGACATGCTTCGGTTTGTACCTTTGTCTTTTAACTGTCTGCCCTCCTAAACCACCTCCACAAAAACTTCTCACTCAAAACTTTTCACAAGTTTGCCCCTTTAGGAAAAAAAAAACATAGATTTGATATACTTTTTTTGGGACTCACTGTACATGCTGGTTTTATGTCTATGAACTAAATGAGCAAAATGTGGACTCCATCTCTTTTTTTTTTTTTTTTTTTTTTTGTCCATCAAGGTGTCAGATGATGAAGAACAGATGTCAGTGGGGAGCAGGAGCAACGTACGGGTCAGTATCAGTGTTACTGTTTTCCTTTCAAACCTTCTTAGCTGTTGGTCAGAGTATTTGTTGTAGGTGCATATGAGTGTGTGTGCTGACTGTGTGTTGTCTAAGGTTATAAATCAGTCTAAAATGTTCTTGATACTGACAGTGGTTTTGTTTGTCTGGGCAGTTGGATTTGGATGCGGCGGGTGCTTACGGCGGGGTAAGAATCTTAGGGTGGGAAATGTTTCTTCGGGCACGGATGTTGTGTCATTACTTTCAGGTTCCTGTTAAAGTAAAACGAGCACATAGTTGAGTTCACAAGAGTTTTTATTTTTGCAATGTGGTGTGTTTAAAGTATAGCTAATACCTGATGCTACATTTGTGATGTTTTGAAGTGTTTCATTAACATTACAAATGAGGGGTGTGTGGTTTGTCTTCTGAGTTTTATCAGATATGACCATATGAGATCATAGCAGTTTTGTTATGTCTCTAAAGTGTCTGAATCTTCACTTGCATGTTCACAACCATGAAGTATTGAGACGTTAATTCTGCAGTTTTAATCCAACTTCCATTTGCCACCATCCTGTCCAGCTTCCCCAGGCCTCCTCCTACCACTCACATAAGAAGTCCAAGAAAAAGAAGAAACATTCTTCCAAAACCGTACGTTTGCAGTACTTACGCACACCACATGTATGTTCTGTAACAGCAAGATGTCAATCACAACTTGTTGTCTGTTCCACAGAGCAATGGCTATGATGATGATCTCAGCACATTGTCTAGTCGGGTTAGTGCCGCAAATAACTGTGTGATGGTGGTGTTTGATTATTAACTAGTGTGCTGGGTTACCCATTATGACGTCCATGAGTCTGTGTTGTTAATTCACGATTCAGTAGTGTGACTAACTCTGGTATGACGTGGTATAAATCAGTGTGAAGATTGTAATCTGGACTGTGTGTATTTGTGCACAGAGCTCCAGACTCAGTGATGAGAGCAAAATGTCTCGCTCCTCTAGACTTGATCGGCAGTCGGTGGGTCTCAATCCGGCATCTCTTTGTGTGATAAAGCATGAAAACATATTTAACGTGAGTGGATTATTACCACTGTCTTTAAAAAAGCATGATGGATTTGTTACAAAATAACTTTTTTTTTAAATTTTTTTTTATTGTAACTATTGCCCACAAAGTTTCGGCACCAACACCAGGGCTTTAATTTTATATACAGAATCAAGAAGTTGCTATCTATAGTATAGATTTGTTTATTTTACAGTTTAAATTACATTATTTCATTTGCATATTCAAGTAATTGATTATTATTCAGCAAATGTATTATTATTTATTATTCGGTAAATTAATATATATAAATATGTAAAAGAAATATAATTTTTTTGCTGCCTTGTATAATTGTAGAATTTTTAGATGATTTGCTGTATTTCAACCTGTTCAAGCTGATCTGGTTTGCTTGTTTTTAAAGAGGTTTTAGACACTCAAGCTGAGAGACCAGTATGCCAGAAAGCTTAATATCAGCGTTGACAGTCTGACTGACCAGCTAGATCAGATAAAATAACATGAAGACTTTGGGATTTGGGTAGTTAATTGTTAAATGGTAGATGCAACAACCATTTAGTACAGGTATCTTTCATTGCAATAGTGTGCATGTCAAATGTAGCAAAATTAATGGCTTTTTTTCAGTAAAATGTTTGCCCTAGGTAGTGTTAAATATTTTTATCTCCAAATTACACTGCTAAATATGTTAACCCTGGGTAATATATAAACATTGTGTAGCATGAACTAATATAATTTTTGCAAAAACGTTACAAAAATGATCCTGGATGAACATTTCAAGTGTGAAAAGCCCAAACCTAAACCTCAGCTGGCATGATGCCCCTGCATTGCACATTTTAGCATGGTAAAACATTTAGATGGTCAACATTTTTCTCCTTCCGTCACTCTGCACATCTCTTACACTTCAGTCTTCTTGAGTTCAATCATCTACATTATTTCCCATTATTTTAGAAAGCCTTCTATCCATCTGAGTTGTACAGCAGCAGTAGTTATTCCTCTAAACATCAAGCCCCTTCCTACAATGGCTACCAGGTCTGTCATCTTCATCTGCTCCTTCCACTGTTTAAATCTTTCTGTTTTCTTGTATAATTTTTCTCCCTGTCATGTCCACCTTTTTTGTGGTTATTCTCCACTTTTACTTTGTATTTGATTGGAAATGTTCATCTCTCCTGTCTGCTTAGTTGTCTTTGCTGCACAGCAGGAAGTACAGGGTTTGTGCTGCTCCTCATATTACCCTCTGCCCCTCAGCACTTCCTGTACAATAATATGTGCAGCTCTGTACACACACTTTAAATACTTTCACTCTAAGTTATTGGATTTTAAACCCACACAGACCACAAACACATGAGCTAACTGCTTGTGCTTTGGCTTTGACTTAAAGTTGAAGTGTGTTTTTGTTTAATTGTTTTCCCAACCAGACTTCTCTAATAACTAGTATAGTTATTTTAATGATAATAGTTATTTATAATGATTCTTTCCTGGTAAATATTGAAAAATATCAACTTGTTTAACCAATATTTTTGTGTTCCTGGGAACTTTTACATCATTAGCTCATCAGTTACATTTTAAAAGGGATTTATCCTATGAAAAATTACACACTTCACCTTTATTAACTAGTTCTAGATCTTTTCTCCACCAACCTGACAGAAATCAAATGACATGTGAACATCTGAATGTGATGAAAGAGTGTATTGATACACTGTGCATTAAAAAAAGAGAACTAAGACTGTGGAGAGAGTTTGCATGCTCACTTGAACAGAGTGGTTATGGGTAAGCCCTCAAAGCGTGTGAAGGTGATGAAAAAAAAAAAACAATTCTCTGCTGTGTTTATATCTGTCCTTCATCAGGGTTCTGTATATGAGGACAGTCTCTACAGCAGCTCTCGACGCTCCAGTGCTCGCGCTGTAAGAATGATAGAGCTAAATTGTAAATGTGCATGAACACACCCTATACCCTATTAACCTGTGTATTCAGTTCCCTAAACAACAAGTGTGATTTACTTACTTTTTTTTTTTAATATTCCCTCTTCATAATAATTAATGCTATAATGCCACTAAGAGCATTCTCAAAATATTACTTCTGTATGTTTTAACACATTAAACTTACGAGAGTGTATGTGATTTAAAAGCTAATCCATGTCAAAAATGCTTCGGAATGCTTATAAAAAGGCTTTAAATGTGTATTGTTAATTCCATAAAGCTAAGAGTTCTTTATATTTGTGTAGCTGACAAACTTAACATTGTCACATGACAATTTCTGTTGATAAACATCTAGATTTTTGGTTAAAATTGACATGAATGTTTAAAGGAAAATGTGTATTTTAGGTGTTTTTAATATATTATATTAAACTATATATGGGGTTGGTTTAATTGATTTGTCATACCACCAACCATTTGAAAAGTAAAAATATTATATGTTGTTTTTCAAATAATAACTGCATGTATAATCTTAAGAAATGAACAAATGCAGTTTAAAAATCATTTTAGATGCAGTAGCCTATGTCACACAAATTTAAATGTCAAGTATTTCATGTCAAGCTCGTTCTTCAGCAAAGAATTTGTAAGACATTGACAGGCTTGTAAAGTTTGTCAAAGTTTTCTAGCAGCTTGTTCGTCTGTTTGTAAATTTGTTCTGCTTGTAGATTTGTATATTTTAAAATCCATTTATTTATTTATTTAAGAAACTTACAGCTGTGCAGTGACTGCATCAGGCCTGAAATGTGTGACAATCACAAATCCATTTTGTGTACATCGTTTCTCCTGCTCGGTCTCTCCGATTCTTCACATTCTCACTGTGTGTGTGTGTTTCTCCAGTCCTCTGAATACAGTGGTTTCCTGGGCTCCAGCTCTAGGGCTTCATCCAGAGCAAATTCTGCGTGTGGAAGTCCAGTGGTGAGCAACTTCGCTGTCACTGATGCCCAAGATGATCATGGACCATCACAATTATTTTTCATAAGTTGCTTTCTCAGTGACCGATTCAGTACAGCTACATGCATCCAATTTATTGGTGCTTTTGCTTTTAATGTCTCATAAATCCTATACTGTGTGAAACTGATTGTTGATTTTTCTAGCTAAATCAGTGGAGGAATATGCTTTCAGTTTCTGATTTAATTATTCATTTGCTTGATGTTAACCATATTAAGTAGTACTGAGTTACTTAAGAAAGGACATGTGAGGTGATTGCGTGTTTGTGTGCATTCTTTCTTTGGGTGCATGCAAAAAGCCAACTGTTAAACTTGGACAGTTGAGACTTCACAAATAGCTGAAATAGTTCTTGCATTGATGTTAATTCCTGCCATCTGGTGGTTTCCAGGAGGACTGCAGCAGCTCAGTGGCTAGTTTTATGCGCAGCTCCGCTAGTCTCAGTGGCCTCTCTAGAGACCTCGAGCGTGTGGTCATTCCTGACCTGCCAAACGTTAATGGAAGGCTGTCTATGGTATGAGAGTGAAAATTTAGGGTTCATGTGATTTGTGGTGCTTGACGCCCTGGTTTAAATTTTGTGTGTGTGCGTGTGTTTACACATACAAGCAGTGGCATGTTGAGGTGATGGTCTGCATGTGAGATGATCAGTGGTCAGAAAAGAGGTTAAATATGTGCAGGAAACCACAGAAGTCTGATGCTTGTCTTGATGCTTTTTAGAAATGTAAAATTATAAAAGGTATTTGAATTATAACATTCACAACACCCTGTTAATTAAAGAATTGCTTGATGGTTGCATATTGATTATTGATCAAATACTATCATTGTGGTTTGAATCTTTTCAGCTTGACTTTGACTGGTTTTCTTTCTGTAATGGAAAAATATATTTTTTACTAACTTTTTTTGTGCTAACAGCATGTCTTCAAGGAACAACATGAATCAGAATGAATGAATGAGACTCGATTTTTGCAAGACTGCAAATTTCATTGACTGTTTATCAATTTTATTTTATTTTTTTTACAGGCTGATGACAGGCTAGAGCGAGACTACTTAGAAAAGGTTTGTGATTTTTATTTTTTATTTTTTTGCCAATATGTTCATCTTTTTAACAATTTAAGCCTATATTCTCATGATAACCAAGGGATATGACCTATGACTTTCTGTATTTTTAGGGATCTTCACGAGCATCAACTATTTCTGGCGCCACTCTTACCTCTCTGGGTGGGACATCCTCAAGGAGAGGAAGTGGAGATACATCTATCTCTGGCGACACAGAAGCATCCATAAGAGAAATCAAGGTGCGTGTCCTGATCTCTTTGTCTTGTGCCAGTTTAAATGTAAGCAGCAGGGTTATAGAACCTCATAACATCATCTCATGATTTCATGGTATGCTTTTGCTGTTTACATATTGGTTAAATGAGTCCAAGTTAATAACACTGTAATGTAGCATATTTTATAAATATATTTATTTATAATATATTCTAGTCTGATAAGAACTCAGCTCACAGAAACAATTTCCACTTTCTTTCTGTTGTTCAGTCCTTTTCCTAGTGATCTGCCTTCCAACAAAGTCTAATCTCTAATCAGACACTTCTGAACAATGCAACTAAGATGTTTGTTTGTTAAAGTCTTCATGAGCAGGACCGACCACCTTCTACATTCTGCTTGACTGTTATTTTCTACAGCTTTGTACTTGTTTTTTGCACAGTAATTCATTTCAAAATCAGTCTGATGTTCTGCACTCTTCAATTGCTCTGCCTCTACTGCATCCTTTATCCTCCTTCTTCTTCATCCTCACTCTTCATGCTTTTCATTCAGGAGATCCATGAGCTTAAGGATCAGATTCAAGATGTGGAGGCAAAGCACATGCAGAACCTCAAAGAGCTCAAGGTATATGACTTGTAAAGGCAGTGTCAGTCAAAAACCCAACGAGAACCTGCTTTATTTGAATTATATATGCCATTCCTGGTGAATGAACAACAAATTGTATGCTTTTTTTTAACCAGCCAATGGCTGATCTGAAATATGATGACATGATATATTAGTCTCTGGTTCTCGTCTTGCATGTTTATCCATCTATGCCACTGAATTCTATAGCCTCATTTTCTCTCCCTTGCTTCCATCTTTGACTTTATCTTATTCTCCAAAATATATTGTTACACATCCCTCTTCATGATTTAGTTTGTTTAATTGAAAATTTAGTTTTTTTTTTTCAAGACTGATGTAGAGGTTGAGGTATCGGAATGCATGTTCAGACGAGTGTTTGTTGGTTTTCATTCTGGTGTTTTACTTTTTAAAGGATTCCCTTTTGGAAGTGGAGGAAAAGTACCGTAAGGCCATGGTCTCCAATGCACAGCTGGACAATGAGAAGACCAATATGATGTATGAAGTAGACACTTTGAAAGACTCTTTAATGGAACTGGAGGAGATGCTCTTTGAAACACGCCGTGAGCTTGAGGAAAAGTGTAAGGTCTGTATAGTCAGGTGGGCTTTATAAGTTGCAGTAATGCTTTGCTGTAATACACTGTCAAACAACAAATAATAGATTGTTAAAGTGGTAAGAGCTTTAAATTGGAAATTTTTATTTGATTTTTTATTAGTTGTAATCTTTTTATCATTTTATGATTGAAATAGAATGGTGTACAAATTGTGTTTTTACACTTTAATCTCATTGATCACACATGCATATTCAATTTAAAGGCTGAAAAACACTAAAGGCTGTTTTATATTTTAGGACCTTGAACGAGAGAAGCATGCTCATAGCATCTTGCAGTTTCAGTTCAGTGAACTGAAGGAGACGCTGAAACAGAGTGAAGAACTGCTCACTGTGAGTATTGTAGTATACATGTCTCTGTGCTAAAAAACTTTGTCTTTTTCAAATGCTTGGCTTATCTGCCCATCTGCTTTAACAGCTTTTCTCCTTCCTTTATCTTTGGTCTTCTTCCATGCACAATAACTCTCTATAGGAGATCCGTCAATTACGGCTCAAGCAAGACGGCTATGTTAGGGAGATTTCTGACCTCCAGGAAACTATTGAGTGGAAGAATAAAAAAATTGGGGTATGATCCCTCAGTATCCAACTTCTGTAAAAACTGTATTTGTCGTTACCTTCACTGTAAGAGAATTCTAAGTTTACCTTTCAAACATACAATTGTAGATTAGCTAGATTCCACATCTGTTTCCTGCTACAACCTGTCTGTCATTGCCAAACTGTTCTTGTTGTCTGCAGCACTGATGTTTTCATTGCTTTCACCTTCTTTTCTCCTCTTCGTCGCATCTTTGCCAAATCCCTTCTGGTGCTGTTCAGGCATTAGAAAGGCAGAAGGAATTTTCTGATGCCATTCGAAATGAGCGGGATGAGCTTAGAGATGAGGTTGTTCAGCTCAAAGATATTTTAAAGGTATTGATGTGTGTGGTCAAACTAGGGCTCATTCTTTTTTCATTAAATTTTCCTAGTGAAAATGCTTTATATTCATTTTTAGTAAACCCAGAATATAATGCACATCAAGATTGATTCATTAACATTCAACTTCTGACTGAATGAACAGAATAGTAACCATAATATTATTTACAAATATATAATATTAAAAAAATCACAAATCTAGGTCCAGTGCATCTAAATTTAGCCTCAATTTGTTTTTAGAACAAGTATACTAATTTTAAACTCTTTTCCTGTCCAGAAACACGGCATTGTCCTTGGACCTGACTTGGCCACCAACGGAGAAACAGAGGAAGAAGTCGGAAAGGCTGATCAGAATTCTCTAACTGCATCAGCTGAAATCCGTGAGGGGAGTAGTGTACTAGGTAAGCTGCTTTTCTTAGCTTGACTCATTGCATGCTAACATATTCTAGCTTTGCCACTTTGCATTTTCATCTTGTACAGCTCAAGCCAAGTCTAACCAAACTGCCTGTTACAAATGCACATTAACATCTCTCACTTCTTCCTGCTTCTCTGCATCCACTCTGTATACAGCTAGAATAAAAGTTAACACTACAGAGTCATGTTTCTTTCTTATGTCCATATTTCAGTACTCTGCTGGATGAATGTTTAAAAATTTGCTGAAAAAATGTTTTAAAATCAAAATCAAGAGAAGTATTTGTAGAGTATACTTTGTTCAGTTCTTGACTTTACTTTGGGGTTTTCTTCTTTCGGACATCCTTCAAGACTTTTGATTTGTATGGGTTTAAGAGCTTTGCTATGGAGTCTTTTTTTCGCTCCTTTCCCTCTTTATTTTTCTTCTTGCTCTAAACATTTGGCAAATATTCAATGGCTTCTACAGACTTTAACTACTGACACCTCAATCATCTCCCAGGCACTCATCAGTTGAAGGTGTGTAAAGACCAGCAACAAAAAGATTTGGATGATGCAGTGCCAGGGAATCAGCAGTTTTCACATGCCCCATTCAGTTCTACAAACACACCTTTAGAAGCAAATGAGAATGAAGACCTTGGAAACCAAAAGATTCAAGGTGTAAAGCAGCTTGAGAATAAACCTGAAGAATGTCCTAATTCTGTTGGTGATGATGAACTCACTGTAACAAGACCCAATGAGGAGATCAAATCTGAGGGACATAAACCAGAAGATTCCCGAGATAATACAGTGGAATTAGAGTGCATTGTACACAAGGATGAACTTTTGGAGACAGATCAACAAGACGGTGAATGTGCCAAACCTAGTCAGGACATCAAAGAAGAAACTTCTTTAGAGTTTGTCTCTGGTTCCGTCCATGATCAACCTGATAAACCTGGAGAAACTGTGCTTGATGATAAACTCGAAAAAGAAGAGCCTGTAGAATCATCTCAAACAGCGAAGCTTTCCAAAACCCAAGGTGCCAGTGCTTCAAGTAAAAAGAAGAAAAAGAAGAAGAAAAACAAGCAGAAGCACAAACCAAGTGACAAGCAAGAGAATGACACAAAGATCGATGACAAGAATGAAACAGTTTGTAATGAAGACAAACCAAACCAAAAAACGGAAGGTGATCAAGAAGGAAACCATCAGGAGCCCTTAGGGAATGATATATCCGAAACAACGATGAATACAGATGTCCCACATGATGCTAAAGGAACCAGTGAATTGGGTGGTATCGAAACAAGCACAAATATAAGTGCTAATGCTGATGAAGATAAAATTCTGTTAGCTTCAGATGAAACTGATTTAGCAGGAAATTCTAAAACAATTTCAAATTTTGATTGCCCTGAATCTAGCAATGGCATCCTTTCAGATGATCTGTCCAGCAATGTTATCTCAAACCCTGCAAACATTATTGCTGAACACAATGAGGACTCAACAAATCCTGACTCTGTAACTGCAGTCTTTAGCTGTGAGCTTGTATCTTCAGAAATGGAGACCTCACTGCCTCATGAACTTACTGCTCTTTCCATGGATGCTGTTGAAGTGGGTGTTGAGTCCATCAGCTGTTCTGAGAACATTGAGAAATCTTCATCAGTAGACAAAAAGGAAGTGCAGAGTCATTCGAACTGTGAATTAGAAGAACAGGAGGAAAAGGTCCAGAATATTGATCCAGATGGGACCACTAACCCTGAAGATCAAGATGACTCTGCTCATTCCTCTTCCCCTGTAATGGAGAAAGTGGAAAATGAAGCTGAAAGTGTAATCCTGGAACAACCTATAGATCAGCCAATGGAAAACCAACATCAAGACAGTATTGGAGCAGAATTAGAAAAGGAAGTGGTTGAGAGACCAGATGATCTGGATAAAGAAATCCTTAAACTGCCCACTGAAAATGTTACTGATGCTCAAGACAGTATTGGAGCAGAATTGGACCAGGAAGAGGTTGAGAGACAAGATGATCTTGATAAAGAAAACCTTAACATGCCATGTGAAAAAGTGTCTGATACTCAAGATGGTATTTTAGAAGAATTGGACCAGGAAGAGTTTGAGAGACAAGATGAACTGGATAAAGAAAACCTTATAGTGCCTACTGAAAATGTGTCTAATGGAAGCCTTGTTGACAATACTCCTTTAATTGAAACACAGGTTCAGGTTGTGCAGGAGGAACACCTGTCTCCCATTGAAGCAATTAAGGAATCGTTTGGAGAGTCAGATTCTTCTGACCATGAACCCAAGGTAGAAAAAGATGAGGTGGAAAAATCAATCCAAAATCAGCTTGAAGTGCAACTGCCTGAAGATAAAGAAGACCTTCTTGTAAAGTCAGATGTGGCTGCTAAAGAGCTCAAGGAAGAAGATGAGGAAGAGGAAGATGAAGGAGAATCATTTGATTTTGATGAAATGGATCTTGAAGCATCATTAAATGCCCCTCTAAAAAACTTTCAAGATCAGCCAAAAGAGGAAGGTACTCTTTTCAAAGATGATGTCCAAAAAGCAAAACAGGAATACCAAAGCAATGTCACTGATGAGGACCAAACTCAAGAAGAACATCTAGAACTTGTAGATCAGGAATCAAAGCCAAAGGGGCAGACAGATGATGAAGACACAAAAAACCCACAAACAACAACGGTTACAGAAGGATGTTTAACAGAAGACAGACAAGTCAGCAGTGAAGTTAAACCTAATGATCAGCAGCATGATACTTCTGAAAATAAAGAAGGTGCATTTGAGGAGCATCAGCAGTCATCAGAAGATTTGACGCTCAGTGGAGGAGGAAATCTGATCTCAGAGATGGAGACAAGAAATGTAGGCCAAGAGGTCAACACTTCCATTCAACACGAAAACAAGGTGTCAAGTATTTCAGGAGATCAGGAAGTTGAGAAGGAAACCACAGAAAGAAACAAGGAAGATGAAAGAAAAGAATCTAAAAAAAGTGGAAAAGGGAAAGGGAAGAGCAAGGGGAAAGAAGAATGTAAAATGTCTTAATAGACAAGGACATTGCTGAGTCTCTTCTTAGCATGTTCAATTTAAAAAGTAATTTGCACTTATGTAGGTCCTAACGAAATTATTTTGGGACCATTATTTCAGAGAACCCTAAAATAACCAAAGGTTACCGTACAGTTAATCCCAGTTATCAGTCATTGCATCTTTTTCAGCAAACATATTTTATACATTTAATGTTTTACACCTGATTAACAATACATAACACTTGGAATTGGTTCAAACAATATTTAATATCCCAAAACCAATTACACATTAAATGCTATCAGTAATGGGTATAAAGTGTCATATTTGTTATGAAATTATACATGTGCATGAATAAAATGTGTCTCATACTATGAGTAATACAGTGATTAGCCTTCTGTCTGTTTTGCAGTCATGTTTAGCAACTTCTTAAATACAATGTTTTCAGCAACAAAGGACCAGTAATTTATTATGTTGTTAAAAAATATTTTTGGTAAATAAAAAAATGTTATGTGCCAGCATTATTAAACATTCCTCTAAGGATTTGACTGGAGCTTTGAAGTTACATCTTATTTTTTACAATTTATTTGTAGGGAGATACGATTGAAAGGGGGAAAAGAAAATATTTTATTCTGTTTGGTGAAGATGGTGTTGGAACTTGAGAAATGGTGCATGTTAAGTGAACCATGTATTTTAAAATAAAACTTAAGCAATTAAAAATATGTTTTACAGTATTGTTTTTTTAACAGCAGAACTCTTTTATTCATGAATAGTTTTCCATAACTGAATAGTTCTTCATTATAGAGAGAGAGGACATTTTAATTAAACCGCCTCAGATAAGATTGGATTGTCATGAAAATTATTTTTTAAGACATGTATTATAGTATTTCACATTCATTCAATCACAAACCTCATAAAAAGCTCACATCATGAAAAAGTCATGTAATTTTTTTTTACTACATGAGGCTGAAGCCTCTGAGGTCACTGAAGTTTCTGCATGTTGTCCATCCTCATCCTTCACATCCCAGCATAGGATAGCCTCACTTTTTGCATGCCCTGACTCCTCCCCCTCCATGCATTTGGCTCTTCCCACCCCTGGTATGTGAAATCTTTTCTGTCTAACCTTGGAATTTGTTTTAACATGAAAATGAAATATTTTATTTTGCAAAAGGCATGCTTTAGATGTTTAGCTGTTTAGAATTTATGAATGTACCGAAAATGGTTATTATATTGAAGTGGATAGACAGTTGTTTTTCCAAATGGAAAAAAAACTGCAAGGAAAAAAAATGTTGGTTGTTGTCTAATGGCCTTTATGTTGAAATTGCTTTTCAGAAATTCGCTTACGAAAACTGGTTGATGAGAGGGAAAACTTAATAGAGCAGGTGCGCTACTGGCACTTACAGTACTTTACATTGACTTCATCCTCATTTTGTGTCTTAACAAACATGTTTTTTTTCTATTCAGGTTAAGAGATTGAAAGGTCAGCTTGAGCAGAAGAAACAGAAGAATGGAATGGAGGATTCGTCCGGCCCAGAGGGAGAAGTTCTGGAGAATGGTGGTGACTCAAACATCATGGATATACAGAGTAAGAGACTAAACTTTCAGCTCACAATGTTCATTACATTGTTAGCAATCACATTTAACTTTGGTTTATTGCCAGAGCACCCTCAGCCTCAGATGTTGAGAAAATGGTCCAGTGTCTTGACATTTTATCCTACCTGGCAGATTGTCCTACCAGGCCTTCCTGTGCATGCAGACATAAATATTGTGTCATTTTTCTCACACTGAACAACAATAATTGCTGTATTTGCATTACTGTAAGCGGTATGTGTAGATGTTAATAAAACACAATCTAATAGATAGGAAAAAAAGGTTTAGTTGGCTTCTGGTTTTAACTGTATCCCTTCTAACCACAACCACAAATAACAAATAATTACTTTATTTGTGTTACTGTAAGGATAGGTTTAGGGTTGGGATAGGTACGGATGTTAATAAATCAAAATTTAACAGGTAGCATTTTGTTGTCGAATTGTAATACTTACTGTTTTAACGGGAGGTAGCAAAATCTGACAGGGTAGCACAAATCAACAGAACAACGGGTCTGTTCTGATATCGTTTAAATACTCTCTGTGTGGTCTCTCTCATCTCAAACCTGGACTGGAAGGTCCATCTGTTCTAACTTCAGACCTATATCTAATCTCCCTTTCGTTTCCAAACTGCTTGAAAAAGTGGTTGCTTCGCAGCTATAAGCACATCTCTCTGCTTATACAAATGCAAGACAACAGTCGTCTTCTTCCTATAAATCTGGTTTTCAATCAGGCCACTGCACCAATATAGCACTCCTAAAAATGACCAATGACCTTTTAGTATGTGCTGATTATGGCTGTCTTACTATTATTATCTTGCTGGATTTAACAGCACCTTATCTCATCATATATTAATTTCTCGGCTCTCAGCTATTGGCACTACTGTGTCTTGGTTTTATCATATCTCTCAGATAAGACTTATTTTTTTTATTAGTATTTACATTTTTAAATTGCGTCTTGTTCACTCTCTCAAGGTGTCCCTCAAGACTCAGTTCTTGGACCTCTTCGATATTTATTTGCTTCCCCTTGGTCAAATCTATAGCTACGGTCTGTTATCATTGTTATACTGATGACCTAAAAATGTACATATCCTTTAATGCTTTATGGACTTGCTCCCCATTATCTATCTAAACTCTGCACTATTATAGACCTTCTGACTCTCTTCATTCATCTGATTCAAACCTGCTTACTGTACCTCATTTTTGTCTCATATCAATGGATGCTAGATCTTTTAGTGCTGTACTGTAGCTTAGAAACTCAGGAATTCTCTTCCTCCAATTCTTCGCAACATCGTAACTATATCAACTAAAAACCTATAAATCTTTTCTTACAGTATTTCCAGCCATCTTCTGTTTAATGTTTTGCTGTGAAACTACTGGGTATTTGTGTTGTGTTTTCTGGTTAGCTCTTTTAAGTCACTGTGTATTAGTATGCATATATGTGTGTGTGTACAGTATGTATGTACGGTATACTATCACATGAATTTATGAATAAAGGTGTTTGTTTTTTTCTCCTTGTACAGTAACCTTGAGCTTGTGAAAGTGCTGTATTAATAAAACTTATTTGTAAATGTTCTTTATTTCAGGGGATTCGAACAGACAAATCAATGACCTCAAATTTAAGCTCGTCAAATCAGAGCAAGAAGTCACAGCACTTGAACAGAATGTGAGTTATTTTAATATATTTCATTACTATTAATCATTTAACTCATTTTATTCTTCTAAAATATGAAATGGTAAAAATGTGTTTTTAATGTAGGTAACAAGGCTCGAGGGTCAGGTGACCCGCTACAAAGGTGCATCTGAAAATGCAGAGAAGGTAGAGGATGAACTCAAAGCTGAAAAACGCAAATTGCAGCGAGAGGTAGAGTAGCCCAGTAACCCTGCTTTCACTGAAAAAATATATATATATGAAGTTGCACTTACATGTACACATAATAAAATTAATTGCTTGTTCAACTATTTTTCATGGTAGTTACGCTCTGCACTGGACAAGATTGAGGAGTTGGAGTCCAGTAACAGCCACCTCTCAAAAAGGCTGGAGAAGATGAAGAGTGGCCGTGGAACAGCAACAACTCCCTAATGGTTTCAGATCTGTCCCATAATCTGCCCGAATTCACCTCCACTGCCTATCCATTTCCCATCGTTCTGCACCTTATGCAAAGTTAATAAAACTATAAACAAGCCCATGAGAACCCTGCTACGTTATATCCGGCAGCCGTGCCATTTCTTCCTGTTTATCCATTTAGGTTGAGTTCTTCATCTTAGAAGAGCTCAATCAGGACTTTCTGAAGGATGCAGGAGGACTCTTAGTGTGCCTCATTCAAAAGCACAAACACTGTAGTTCAAAAATTTAGAATGCCAGTTGTCACATGTTAATGTTGCTGAATTGATTTAAGTGTAACATGCAAGGATGTCTGAGATTATTTGGAGAAGGATCTTAAAAAATACTCTGGAATTTGGAATGTGAAGATCAGGATATGTTGTCCGGCTCTAAGAAGTCTGGATAGCCATTTGTTTGGTTAAACGCAGCTGTTGCTTCACTAAAACAAGACAGATGAGTATGTGTGATTGTGCATGTTTGATGCTTTCATGTGTTCCACTCACAGAGATATTTTATTAACACTATTGAGAAAACTAGAGCTTCCTTATGTATCTGAAGCCAAAGGTTCTGAAGTATTGAGGTCTCACAGCTGGCTTTTTGCCATCTGTTCTTTTAATTATTTCTTTCCTGTAATGAATTGTCTAGAGTGGTCTTCCTAACATGCTGTTCCTCACATGTCAGAAAGACCAGTGTGACATAAATGAGGATGAATACTGATTCTTAGTGAATTTTGTTGTTGCTTTGAAGCTGACATTTAACCACCAAACTGAACTGAACATGAATCAGGAACTTGTTCCAAGGATTTCAGGCAAAGCAGCAACTTTTGGCTTTGTTGCCTTTTGACAAGGTTTAACACTAACAACCTGCAGGTGATGGAAAAAGCCTGGAAGATTCAGAACAGTTGCATCCTGTCCAAACCAATTATGAGGAATGAAGTGATCAGAAGTATTAATTGTTGAAGACTGTTGTGATTACAAGAACCATTTATTATCACCAGCCTGGATGAGAGGTGGCTCCACCTTGTTTACAATGCTTTAAACCATTTGTAAGTTAACTTTATGAAAACTGTAAGAATTATGATCTGCAATAAAATGTCCATTTTAATTAAAAAAAAAAGGTTGTCTATCATCTGTTTCACAATCACCTAATATAACAGTGACACCAACACTGGAGAGCCAGGGCATTTGAAATTATTAAACAATTTTTAAATGTGTCATGTGGATTTGTGACCGGAATATAAAATAAAATACAAACATGCATACATACATGCTTTATTTGGAACTCCAGAATACATATAAACAAAGCAACCAAGACTAACAGGATGATATGGAAAATGAATATTTAACACACTTGAAACTTAAATAACATTGGTGAAATATAACAACTTTACCTGTCATCCATATCAGTTCTTAGTTTTTCTTAAAGTTGACATTTTGTCTATTCTTAATTTTCTTAAAAGAAACTAAAAATTTAGTATATTTCTTTGTGGAAAAAAAAGTTTGATTTAATCTTTAAGTTGACAGAAACAAACCTACATTATGACCTTTCTTGTATAACAAATTCTAAATTAGATAAATATTTAAATAAATGAAGATAAAGAAGATAAACTGGACAACATAACAGGCAGTGGGATTTTGTAATTTCTACACAGTAAATGTAATAAGCTGTGCCCCACCATCAAAAGAGATTGAATATGATTAAGGTTACTGTGCGATAGTCATAGCGCAGCTTAATCACTTCCAAAACAATATCTACTTTATTTAGGCATCTGTTTCCTCTATCTGGGATGTACGATACTCCACAACAGACTTTTTCATGTTCTTATCTGGAGCAAGATCTGTGCAGCTCAATGGCTTCCCTGTAACTGGATCATTATTGTTCCTGTAAAATATATATTATATTTCTATTATACACCTCAATATAGAAAACAAAATAAAACAAGAGACATCCTTTGATTACCACCACAGGCAGATCAGACACCTCCTATCTGAGCAAGCAAGCTTTTTAATAGCATTTTATATATATATAATGTTGCTATGTTAATATGGACTATGAAAATAGCTTGTCTGTTGACCTCTGTCTAGTAAAGAACCCTGTTATTTATGCTCATCATCAACGTCTTTTGCATTAGTTTCATTTAGAAAGTGGGTGGAAGGCACCTTGATACACCATAACATATCCACCTAACTCAGAACTCTCAATGCACAAAGACACAAACAAATTGTAAACCACTCTTACGAATAAATATGAATGAAATGCAAATTTACTTTTTCAGAGACTAATCCACTGAAACTTACGTCTTAAGATATTCCTCAATGGCTCTTCGCTCATACACACATCCACCTTTGGCCTTGACTGGATCAACAAACATCTTCCCGGACAAGGGACATACCAGATGAGGTGGCACTTGAACATTGCTCTCACCTATGTATTGCTGAAAAGCAGATTGAAATGCAAAAAATAAATGAATGGAAATGAAATGAATTTTAATGGAGTCTATTATACTCATCAAGGCTGAATTTATTTGATCAATAATACAGAAAAAATATATTGTAAATATTGTTTTTTACAAAAAAATCCTGGGCTACGAAAAAGTATTTACCTTTTCAATGGATTCCATGGACTGACAAGCGTTAACTGCAGTGTCATCTTTAGCTGCCTGCTCATAGATTTCTTTGCTAGTCAGGAATTCCTCTGCTAATATGCTGAAGATAAGATAGACAGTGGACAAAAATACAAGTATTTATTATTTAGTGTAGTGTATTTATTTAGAATGGGATCATTGCTAAATAACGTAATGCATTTTACATTAATATTAAAATTTTACATTAATTAAATAAAAATAAAAAAAATAAAAGATTTAAAATATATTTAGATATTTAAAATGGTAATTAAAAAAAAAAATTATTATAAAAAATTTTAAAAACCACCAGATAAAGAATAAGAGGCTACCTGTCTAGTGGATCTTCTGCCTCTGGGAGTATCAGAAGTCCATATACAGCATCCAAGATCTCTCTCATAGTCACATCAGCTGAGTAGTTTCGATCAAATATGTTGTGGCAAATCCTTCCCACACTGTTGATGTTGCAATGGTAAATCTGTACCGCAGTTAAGGATTTTATAGAGTACAAAATGCTAAGGTGTTCTGCGCTCTACTCTTAATGTATTAATCAAAAACAGACATCAGAATCTGAAAATGACTGTGACATTACCAGAGCTAAAGGATACAGGAGTGTAGAACCGAACAACAGGTGGTTTCACTGGATAATCACGACCAAACTGACAATACAGCTCAAAGGTTCCATTCTCATAGGGGGTCTCAGGCGGTCCTTTCATGACAATCTTCCAAAAGGCTGAAAACATTTAAATGCATGACAACAACTTTATTGTACACTATATTTGTATGTGTAATTTACTTAGATGAAGCAACTGACATTATCTGGATTATGGCTGTTTATTTGAGCAATAAAGATCAAAGAAGCCTCTACTCATAAACAAGAAGTGTAAGGCCATTAGAGAATGTACATTTTAGACTTAATACTGTATGGTAAAAGATTAACTGCCTTACAACTAGTCAAATACCAAAAACATTAGGCCAGTTTTGTAAAGATATGTAAGCAACCGGGTTTGGTGTATTCCCCCCTAGTTACTGATATTGCTCATTATTAAATTTTTCACAATTAGTGATGTTTGGAACTATTTGTACACTTCATGCATGAATATCTAACAGCTGAAGAAACAGCATGAACTTTTATTTTGACCACAAATTTAAAAGCAGATTTAATCATACTTACTGAAATCTGTTTCGGAGGGATACACTGAACAAAATGGATGGGGTTCACAGTGAAGACTTTTCAGCTCTTCTAAGATCCGTTTATCTTTCTCCATGAAGCGGCCTGACTTGCATTCTTGTATCTTCTTTTTTAGAACACTAATAAAAATGATTGGTAAATTAGTATGTAGTATAAAGAGAGTTACCACAATATTCCCTATGTTAAAGGGACACTACACTATTTTTGGAAATAAGCTAATTTTCCAACTCCCCTAGAGTTAAACAATTGAGTTTTACCATTTTTAAATCCATTTAGCCGATCTCTTGGTCTGGCGGTAGCACTTTTAGCATAGCTTAGCATATATCATTGAATCTGATTAGACCGTTAACATCTTACTCAAAAATGACCATTTTTCCTATTTAAAACTTGGCTCTTCTGTAGTTACATTGTGTAATATGACCAATGGAAAATGAAAAATTGGATTTGGAAAATGAGCCTATTTTTAAAAATAGTGGAGTGTTCCTTTAAGAGTGTATAGTTTGGGAAAATTTAGTAGAGAACAAAAGAACCTAGTGCTGTAGCAATTGTTATCATTTTGTAACTATAGTAATTTTGTGCAAAGAAAAAAAAACTTCCCCATTTCTTAAAAACATGTCTCATCATTTTCGGTTCAGGTGTTCTGCTTCGTTAAATATAGGGCTGTTTTACTCAAGATGTCTACAAAGAGGATACCAAAGATGAGCAATACATCTCAACAACTGTAATGGCCATTTTTCAAGTCTGACATCACGTGTTATAGTTTCCTGGGTCCAAATACTGTAACTTTTTAAAAGCTTAGCTATTAATGAACAGTACAGGCCTGCATGAAAAAGAGCAAAGGCTTGCAACTGGAAACAGTATTTGATATGTAATGCCCTAACAAGTGGATAGAGCCATATCAAACTCTTGTTTATGTGTTATTTAAAAAAAAATAAATAAATAAAATAGTGGACAGTCAATAATACTTCTCTGTCCTGGCTGCCTTTTTAGTGATTTGAGCAGGAATCTTCACTTCTGGTCTTTCATCGTAGCCATGGGTAGCAAAATTTTTGGTCAAGTCTTCCTATTGATAACAAATAAAAGAGAGGAAAAAAAAAAATCTAATTTGCTGTTGATGGACATCTTTCAAAATAACTGCAGTTAATTTCAGTAATTCTTGTTTTTTTTAAAATCTGATTTACATGTATACTGACCCTAGTAAAAAAAAAAAGAAAAGAAAAAAAATGGATAGTTTCCTATAGTTCTTATATAAGTATAGTAGACTTTCATTTAAAAATATATTAATATCCATTATCTGTAATGGGTTAGGCTTTCATTTCATACCTCTGTTTTTATGAAAGAAACAGGTACCCTTGTTCTCTCTGCCCTCAGCTCCATGGACAAGACAGTTTCCATCTCAAACAGCCGTAGGGCAGCTTTTGCATTCTCAGGCTTAAAGCAATATCCACCTGAAATTAACAGAGAAAGCCACAATGATAAATTAATAGATGTGATTATGATCATTTGATCAAATTAAGAGAGCGTGCCGTCGTCACCAAAGTGTTCATATTTATACACACACACACAAACCTGTTACATAGCTGATTCCATGTAAAACAGTGTTATCTGCCTCGCCAACAATGACTGCATCAACCACAATATTGCTGGCCATCAATTTTCTGGTGATGGTGACTGGATTACTCATGGAACTGTAGATTAGACAATAAATGCTAGTTGGTATAGTAACATTTTAAGACAATTAAAAGTAGTTTAGGACAATTAAGTAGTATAGGAACAGATCAACCAAAGACACACACACCTGAAATCGTTGCCATCTGTCAAACACAAGATGCGACATCTGCAAGCTGGAAAACTTTTCTTGATATCGTCAAGCTCTGAGATACCACGAACAAGTGCATCATATAACCTAGTGTACCCGGATGCTTCAATAGCATGCACTTCCTCCTACATGTAAAAAAAAGAAAAGAAAGAATAAGCAATACATTATTGATTCTAAAAGTATACAAATGCCATTTATCATATTTTTTTCTTTAATTGAGATAATGGTGCAATCAGGACAAAATACCTTGAAGCTTTCCAAATTTTCTGTGAATTTAAGAAGAGTTTTAACTTTGTCATTAAACATCACAAGGCAGATGACATGCTGAAAATCATATGACATGCTTCGGTTTGAAAAGCTGTCAAAGATTTGCTTGACGGCATCAATGCGCTTCATCTGACTGTCAGTGTCATAGCATTCTTCCATCATTGAAGAACTCGAATCAAAGAGCACCTAATAAGAGCATTAATGAATTCATTAGAATTAGTAGCTTGTTTGTCTATGCAAATTATATATGGATGTGGTATGGTTACTTTATGACCATAGAGTTCTAACCATAGAGCTTTGAATTGGCACACAAGTATACATATATTATTGAATCGACAGATTAGCATATCGTCCCAGCCCTAGATTTTAGCCATTTGAAAGTGTAGTTAACATTACAAAAAATTCCCTGGTACTTCTCTAATACTTACCACAATTGCCTCTTTGGGGGTTTTAATGACTTCAACAGTGCTGTCAGTTCTAGTATCATTTAGTCTGAATGGGTAAAATTGGAAAAAGGAAAAAGTTATTATTCATACAACTTGTACTGTAAACTATACAAATGTGTTAAAGCTTAAAAAAAACTGTTCAGTCAATTTGAAATCATAATCTTTTTTTTTTTTCTTTTTTTTTTTTTAATATATGCATAACTCTAGTTGATCAGCTAATTTAAAAAGGTTTTCAATGTTTTTTCCTATTGTTAGTTGTTTAAATCTACTATCTTTGATCCACTTTTTTGCAGGATATTTTTGCAGTTAATTTGTAAAACGCTATGTAGAATGCTCTGAACCTTTTCACATTTTAGGTCATCATAGTTTGGTTAATTTGAAGAGTGGTGAATGGGAGAGTACCACAAATATATTTTGTGCATTCCTATTTGCACAAATAGCAAAAGAAAATTGAATTTCAATAAAAGCAAAAAGATTCAAAGAGACGAAGGGCAATCAGAAGAGAGAATAATGACAAATTTACTGCGGGAAAACATATACTTACATTTTAGCCAGATCCTTCACATTTTGTGTGGTCTCTGTTCCAGACAGACAGTCATAAACCCAAACCTTAAATGGGTCTCCCTTGTCTTTGTTCAAGTACACACCTAGATTATCTATGTAGATAAACAATGTTAGATCAGAATAAATGACAACACTGATATATTTTGATATAATCTTCGCTTCGCAACAGATCTCCTATTTATGTTGTTGTATATTTACAATATAATCAATTGATTAAATAAGCTAGTTATTAGCATTCAAACAATATAGAAATAAGACCTTCACTGAGATACACCAGCAGAGGACCCTCAGTTCCCATATTTGCCAGTTTCAGGGGTGGTGTGACCATCAAGTCACTGTACCGTTTGACATCCTCAAACATTTCGGAAAATGCTTTCTTCTGTTCAATCTGAAAGCTTTAAAAAGCATTTTGTAAAAATGCAGGCTAATATTTAAAAATACAAAACTGTAGGCTTATATATTTTTTTTTTTTTAAATATTATAGTTATCAAATTATAGTTTAAAGACTCCTAAACGTGACATACTTGCAACCTTGTGGGGTGCTGTTATAAAAGATCCACAATGGAAACCTATCAAATGTTGCCGGAAGACTAAGCACAATCTTCTCGATATCTGTAGCTCTATGAATCGATGACTCCAGTAGATTCACCTCATCACAGTTTGGAATTCTTACACCATCTAAAATAAAACCTCACATTATGGATGTGGTGATGAATTAAGATGATGGTACACCAAACATCTTTCAGCTTTTACCTGTGATTTTTTCCAGTACGTATGACCTGTCAAACACTTCTGGTGTCCCTGGTACCCTCACTGGCTCAAACAGCCTCTGGCCAGTAGGATAAGCTTTCAAAGAAATTGTTGCATAGGTCTCCAGATCAGTACTTTCATTCTGAATTGAAAAACAAAAAAAAAAGTTCTCAATCAGCAAAATTTTAATGACTGCTACTATCACTGCAAATCTGTCTAGTATCTGTAAAAATAACACAGACATGACAGTATATTTTTGTGATGAAGGTTTTTTTTAATAAATATGAATTGTATTTACTTTTTCTGTTAAAGAACCTATCCTTTTGCTTTATTTAATATTCATCAGAAATGTTAACCAAAGTTGTGAAATGCATAAAGCTGCATAAAGTCGTTTAAGATGCACATTATTGTCTGGTTATGAACCCTTTTCACAAGCTTGAGTCCCTCTGTGTTTCCACCAGAGGGCACTCCAGCCAGAGTTGTGCCCCGCTCACGGACTGCATTGCCCATCATGCTGCATTCCTGGGACTGATCACACCCACCTGCACCTCATCACCACACCCACATACTGATTACTCACACCCATAAAAGCCATGACCAAACGCTAACTGTCCGCGAAGTCTTGATTTGCCACAGCTATCATTTCTGAGCGTTTTCCTGTGTTTATCTGCCTAGTTACCAACCTTGTTTTGTTTACTTCCCTCGTTGATTGTTTGCTGCCTGCCCCGATTTTTGCCTGTGTATCTTGACCTCGATTCTGCCTTGTCTCTATTGCTCTGTTTGCCTGTGTCTGACCCTGCCTGTACGACCCTTTCTAATAAACAAGCTGCAAATGGATCTGCACACCTCCGTTTCATTCGTCACAATACTATTCCTTGTATAATATTACCTTTGCATCAAATTACAAAAGAAAAGGGTTCACTTAGAAACAGGGTGCAGTACTTGTACTCCATGCTACTGAAATAATAAAAAAATAGTTCCTGAACAGCTTCTAATCTGATTTATGGAGTGCTGTGTCAAGAAAAAAAACTGAAAACATACCTCTCCTTGAGCAATCAAGTGAGCCCAGCAAATATTTGCATATTCAAAAAGATCACCATCTTCAATGAACTTTGGGCCTGATCTTTCATTAAGACCTGGCAACAACTCTCGGAAAAGAAAGTAAAGACCCTCAACAACAGCAATCTGAAATGAAAATATAGAGGACTTATTTTAATATTTATGATTGTACTTAAATATTTAATAGATAATATTGCAATGATAATTCACTGTATATCAGTGCATAAAACCAAACACCATTTTGTGAATAATTTTGCACACTTTATATTATAAAATAACCTACCTTTTGGTTTCTAGTTACAAGCAAGTTCCGACAGATCATTTGGAATAAACTTTGAGCCAAAGCATTGCATCCACTCAGTCTCCTAATATAGGCAACTGCTTTCATAAACTCATCTCCACCGTGTCTACGTTTCTAAAAAAATAGGACAAATCACAGAAAATCTTACCAGTAGTTGCACTGAAAGATAAAGAAGTACATTTTATGTGAAGTTTGCACCTGCTGTCAAGGCACCGTTACTGGTAACTACATGAGTTGTGAATGTCTCTAATAATATCAAAAATCACCCAATAACTAAATAAATGAAAAAAAACTTTCTAATGAGACAGTATAATGTAGCTTCTGCTATATAAATCAAACTAACATGATTGGCCACAGTTAGTTTCTTAGTTTGAGCTAAACTGTAGCACAATATATACATAAAAATGCAGTTTGGTTGTGTGGCGGGGTTGGGTATCTATTATATCTGGACTTTTGTTGTTGACTCTGCTTTTGAACTGCTATCTTGTCTTTTGGCACTTTTTGAATAAATATTTGTGGATGAATTTGCATTTGTGATTAGTCTGCAACTTCTTCAGGTTCTTTAGCAAGCATCAAACCTTGACAAAATAGAAATTGTATTTTGTAACATACAATGGTATAGAGCGTTGACAGAAAAACACTTAGGCCTTTCTCCGTTTGCTTCACTGATGGTCTGACATCTTTTTGGAACAGAAGACTTGGACTTTGTTTCTCATTGTCAAACGATGACACAAAGAACTGTAGAACTGAATCCTCTGTGATTTCAAGCTCACTCAGTTTGTCAACATAATTATACTCTTCGCCTCTGTGAGGGGAAAAAAACAAAACAAACAAAAGACTCATTTAATCTCAGAAAACACAATACTTAAATATTTTTGATATTTTACAATATAGTAAATCTCATGTAATCTCAACGATATGATCATCAGTGACCTGATGTGAAGAACAGTTGCCGGTATACTACTTTCGAGAGAAAGCCGTAGAGTCACATCTTCCAGCGTATCACTTTCAAGGTCGACTTGGATTTCAAAATCTCCCTATTGAGCAAATATAAGAAAAACAAGAAGAATGATGCTGGTATGTGACCTGTGTCCACAAAAGCAATTGCTGAACAAATAAGGTTTCTATTGGCCGAGGTACAACTACAAGAAAATCAGGAATCTGAGGTTGTAGAAATCATAAATACAGCCTCTAATAACGGGATAAAATAGCTTATCACTTTTGACCACAAGTAGGCACTGTCTCAAAACTTTTTTGAGTACTTTCAGGTCATGGTCTTGATGGTACATACAAAGTTTCGTAATGATATACCAATGCATTGGTAAAATATAGCATTTTATATCATAATACTCTATTGTAGTCAATGGCAATTTCATGTTTTGTTCAATTATAGCGCCACTAAGTGAAAAAATTGCCTTTAAAGTTGTCCAAAAGAAGTTCTTAATGCATATTACTAATCAAAAATTAAGTTTTAATGTTTATGAAGATAGTTACAAAATATCTTCACGGAACATGATCTTTACTTAATATCCTCATGATTTTTAGCATAAAAGAAAAATAACCCATACAATGTTTTGTTGGATATTGCTACAAATACCTGTGCGACTTATTACTGATTTTGTGGTCAAGGGTCACATATAGAGATTTCAGATGGTTTTAACACACACAGGATAAGTAAGTTTAACTCCTTTGAAAATGAGTCACGAGGTTGAAATTACTTGGATGCATACCATCCTCCTAAGGTGACTGGAGAAGTGGTAAATATATTTGTTATACAAATATAAAGGATTTGACTTTTGGGTTAGAATTTGATTTGGATTAGAATTTGATCATGTTAAATAACAATGTAATTCTTCTGTTTACATTTGATGTATTACACTGTAAATGAAAAAAGCAAAAACAAAGTTTAACATCCATCCTTGGTCTTTTATACACTTAACACTGACAACATTACATTCTAATTGTGAAATTTATGGGTTTGTTTTGAAGAATCAACAGATTTAAAATTTTTGATTAAGGCGATCATGCATCAGTAGCAATACCTGTAATGCTATGTGACAGCGGATGACACTTGGTCCTTCATTTCTGATGTCGTCCTGTCTTTGTGGTGGTTGTAACTGTCTTAAATTTTCCCTTGGTGTAAATATGGCATACAGTTCACTCCCATTTGCAATGTGTCTGTCATTCAAAGACCCTTTAATAATAAAGATATAAAGCTTGCAGTGAAATTAAATTAGTCAACATGCAGAATTTATACTGGCAACAAAGTCCCCTGATCTTTGATTTATGACTACACACAATCTGACTAAACGAATAACACACAAACAATTGTTTTGTCACATTTGTACTGAAAATAACGTGTAATCATTACAGGCTTATAACCAAGAAGACATCACATTTGCTGCTGGATATAATTGTGTCTACTTTTGAAATAAAACAATATTTGGAAATTATTTTCAAAAACATTTGAAAACTTACATTTGTTGAAAAAGGGGTCATCGGTCAAAGGCATACCATCAGCAGTGTAAAGGCATACAGACATGCTTCTGTCCACCTTGTTTTCATGGCAGATTCGCAGCATCAGGTCCTCCACTGTATTTTGTGAGGGATCTAAACCTGTACAATGGTAATGGGGCAAAAACTAATTGGGAAAACTGATAGTTCTGGACCTTAATTATGATTGGCTAAACTAGGTTTAAAGCTCTTGTAAATACCCTATAAATACATACCTGTCACATCATGACAACATTACATTATTATATTTTTGTTTTCTTTCGAAGTGGACCTACAAAGCGGCATTTGGAGTTAATGCTATAGGGAATGCCTTCAGCTTCACCAGTGTCTGAACACGTCCACCAAACACGCCAGTTCTATTGGCAGACAGCAGTCTATGACATCATGAGCAGAGCCCCGATGAGTGTATAAGAGGGCAAGATAAATACATCATTAGCTTCTTTGTCTTCAGGAGCAATAGCAAGTGTTTTCGGCTGCGTGTGGTGACATTTAATTACACCTGAAGACACAAACTCTGTGAAATGTCCTAGACTGGAGAACATGTGTGCAGGTCTCAAGGGAGTGGGATGTGTACACTGTTACAAGTTCATGGCTCCATTCACATTTGTCAGGCCTTGCAAATGCTGAGGCAGCACACTGGCTACACTACTGGGTTCAAAGTTTGAACTGGCTTAGGGGGTGGTGACCAGCTCATGGTCTCCTTAGGCTTGTTCAAGTCATCTATTTAATCTGGACAATTGCTCTGCAGTTCACCCATCCAACTGCACGCACACACACAGCAGGGAGTAATGAACACACACTCAGAGAAGTAGGCAGTCATTTTTATCTGCCCTGCGATGGAAGGTTGCAAAGACCAGAGTTTCCCTTGTATCAGATCATCAACGCTAAGACACCTTTCATTGCAATTAGAAAAAAAAATAGGCTCTGGGTGTGGCTCTAATAAGCAGTCTGTGAGTCAAATGTTTGCAGGCATTCTGAAGGCATTCCCCGTAGCATAACTCCCAACACCACATCTCGTTACCCTTCTCAGGAAACCATGGTTACAGTCATAACCCAGATTTTTCTGCATTTATAGTATAAAACCCTGTAAGGTAACCATAAAAGCAGTAACATGAAAAAGCTGTTTACAGTACAGTAACGGTATCAGCTTTCTTTTCATATTCCTCTTTCTTTACGCTTTGGTTTTCTTACATTTGCTCTAAAATTTTGCTTTTATTTCTTGTGATGTTCTTCATTTTTATGTTGCTTTTGATAAAAGAGTCTCTTAAATTGTGAAGCTTATATCTTGGAGCTCACGGTAGATTTGTTTTGAAAAGTTTATATGCAATTTGTAAAAAATGTTTTCTCTTTATTTTGAAGATATTGAAGGAGCCATTACATTTTAATACTGTAATTGTGTTTTAGAATGTGAAACTTTAGGAGAACATTTGTACTGTTTATTAAGTGTGCACTATAAAGATTTACCTGTGATCTCTTGTATCCCAGGACATTTTGGAAATCGGTAGGATATACTAAATGAATTACGTGACTTCATTACAAGCAATCCTTGCACCTCTGGACCTGGTACATTTCCAATTCTTTGCAGGTAAGCAACCATATTGTCATACCGGGTCCTCTCTGCTTGTGAAAAATCTTTTAACAAAACAAAAAGAAAACAAAAAACCCTGTAATATTCAATACTGAGGTGATTAGTTTCATGAGAACTTGTAGGAGAGAGTGGATTAAGATGCCAGTCAATACTGTGATTTGGACCTTCTCCCGATACAGTATCTCCCCATTTACCCCATATGCTTCAACAAACACTTTGACATGGTCCCAATATAAATAGATATTAAAAGAACAGATTTAAATAAGCCAAACAACATCAGTTTAAGAATAGCACTCATACCCATGCTTTTTAAGGTCACATCATTGACGCTGTCAAAAAAATCCAGTTCTTCTTCAATCCCAAGATCAATGAATTTTTTGTAGTACTTTTCCAGTCTGAACTTCTGAAGTAATATGAATATTTTATCCATCTGAAACACACATCAAGCATATAAATAAGGATGCCTTCTATTAGAAATGTATTTAAAACATAACTTGTGTGCAAATGTTTAAAAAAAAAGGCATAGGAATGCATGATATTGGATTTTTTCATATATCTGAAATGCTGGTATTTTTCAACTAATTTTGGCTGACAGCCTATGCATATACCCATATATGTACTAGTTTGGAAACAAGTCTCTCCTGTAAAGAGTAAAGCCCTGCACAGGACTTAAATCTATGCCCTAGATCGGCCCGGCTCTTGACAGCTTATCAAAATTCTAAGCCCGAGAGCGAATGAAGTCGGTCTTTTTTCTCTCTCTCGCGCGTCCCCATTGATTACACGGCCGCTTTGCAGCCTTAAAAATGGCCGTATATTATGCCCTGTGATTTAACGACAGTGCCTAATATGAGGTCTCCCTAGCTTTGGCGATGGGCCTACAACTAGACCGGCCCACCGGAAACTCCCGGTACTTCCAAATGGCCTACACTTGTTCAAGATAGATAGATGGTGCTGATTCATTGCGAAAAGTTTGGGTCGGGATATGAATGTATACTTTTTTTAAAGACTGACTAATGTTTGTTTGACTATTTTCAAATACAACACTATTTTCACACGCGCTTGTTTTATGTCCTTGCGTCTTAAAGGTGGCATTGTGAAAATATTTTTTTAACCTTGTCAGTAGACATCATGGTGCTGAAGTAAATGAAACCGTGTGGACTCTTCCCGCGGCAGAATTTGACATAGTTCAGTAAACTTCTCTAGCGTTTCACTTGCTCAGCCGCGAAGTGACGAACAATCGACTTTTTCCCGGTGCCATGATGGATACTAGCTTCCGTTTGGGTGCTCTCGTGTTCCGGTGTTTAGCGCGCATGCGCACAGCAGCGCTCGTTTATTGAAGGTATTTGTATTGCTTCCAACCACATACTTACTTTCTCACAACTTTCCTTGTCTTTTCAATATTCATATAGCAATAAATTGAGAACACCTGAGAAGAAATAATACTATAGTTAAGTTTAACGTTATTAGTTTACAGGGGCAATGCATATTAATTAACATAACTCTAAAATGTACCAGAATTATTTTTTGTTTATATTTTTCATCTGTAGACCCTTGACAGAATGTTAAAAGGACACTCTAAAAACAGACAAAGCATTATACACAAATATCATATAATGAAAAAAAGCACAACTAAAATACAAATATATAGACGAAGTTTAAACAAAAAGAGAGACAAGGAGAGAGCGAGGGCGAGAGAGAAAGATGGCAACAGGAGAAGAAACCATAGCCAAGAGCAATCAGTACAAGGCGGTCTACAGTCAAGAATACAGTACTAATGTTGACAGTGCTGAGTTGTCAATAACCAAATTTTAACATAAAACTAAAAAGAACCAAAAGTATGTGATCTTCTAGTTGTTGGTGGGATTGACTTCCATTCCCTAGCAGCTTTCACTAAAAATACAAACTGACTTAATTTACATCTTCTGAGAGGAATAATACAGTCCCCTCTTTCCCCACACCTTTTAGCTCAGTGAGCAGTTGTTTTAGTGGTGAAGTCAAGCTATGTATAGTCTTAAACAGTACACAAATGTGTAGGCTACATATACTGACCCATCAGAGAACCTCAGATGTTGCCAACCCTGAGACAACATACAAATCTACCAAACTTTGCTGTATGTTTGATTGCAGCATATAGCAATTGCTTTTAATAGTGCAGTCATTCTTGACATAGACCTGACGGAGCACACACATTTGACGGAGGTGACGAAAACCTGAATTTGTAGTCATTTTAACTATCAAATACACTGAATTGATAAATTACTGTACTAACAAACACAAAAAACTGAATATGTTAGTTTATAAAGCTTTTATTTAAGAGTCACATTTAAGTATGTTATATTGGAACACTTTTCTATCTCATCTCAGAACAGAACAGAAAATGAATTTGCTGTGCATCTGCTATGATTACAAGGTAAATTTTAAAAACATTTAAGTGAACTGAAAAAACAATTAGGTTACCTCTATTTACATGTGTATCTCATCTCTCTCTTTTACTTGCAGCAGCCTGCCTGTTTATTTGTGTTTTCCAATGGTTGAGCATCTTTCTTTCTTTCTTTGCTTTCTTGATTCTTTCTGGCTACGCTTCCATTTCTTTCTCTTTTTCCTTTTACTCAAATCCTTTATTTGCCTTATTTTTCCTTTCTCAAGTATCTGTTTCCACCTTGTCTCTCCTGTCTTAGAAATTCCTCTATTAAATCTGGCTGTGTACTGATTTCCTCTCTTCACTTTTTTTGATACTCTCTGTTCCTTCTTCTACGCTCCTCCAATCAGAGATTTTATCTAGCCATGCTGGACTAAAACACACAAAAAGAGCACAAGACAATCTTTATCATACCTATACCATGCCATGTTCCTTACTATGTTCCGTAAGCCCTGTTTTCCCCAAATCTTATGTTCCCTCAACCCTAATTCTGCTGGAACTGATGACTATCAATCCACAAAAGCAACATGCTGGTACAGTAGGTCACATACAGGTCCTTTTCAAAAAATTAGCATATTGTGATAAAGTTCATTATTTTCTGTAATGTACTGATAAACATTAGAC
>JAUMHE010000056.1:10559474-10611511 GCA_032359235.1 Enteromius mattozi | reverse complement strand
AAATGTAGATGTTTTGATATAAAGCAAACCAACAAAAATGTTTTGATAAGATAAATGCAGCCTGCTGAGCAGAAAAACCTTAATGGCTGTATATTTTGAATGGAGGTGTGAAAACATTCAGTGAACATGCAAAAATGTTTTTTTTTTTTTTTTAATGTGGTCTATACATTTCTATAAATCTTAGATGTTCATTAATAATGTAATGTTAATATTAAATCAATATATTAACATATAATGCAGTACAGCATACAGAATTGTATGCAGTATACAGGGCATGAAATACAGAGTTATGATATTAAATGATGTAAAAAAAAATTATAATAATAAATTGCACGTTATAGCAACAATTTCTGTCAATAAATGAAATGATTAACTTTTTGCAATAAAAGCTAGGTGGTAGTAGTAGTAGTAGTAGTAGTAGTAGTAATGTTAGTATGTTTTTGCAGGACTTTTCTTAAATGTTTCCATAAATCCTGTGTGTGTGACTCTGTATTTGTCTGCAGACCTTCAGTGTCTCGGGATTGCGGCACACTTCGTCTTCGTTCTCAGATTCTCCTGATTATATTTTTAAGTGTCCTGGGAGGCGTCACATGTGGAGCGCTGGCTCTTATGGTCTCCTCTCTTCTCCATCTCTACAGGGTGAGTGATCTGTCCATCCTTTATCGAGCCCTTTCATACTTACTCCATATAAAGATGTGTTAGTGTTGATAAGAGGTGATTCTAAAGAAATGATTTTTTGATTTGAGCTAAATGCTTGACATAAGATATTTCTACTGATGTCTATAATATTTGTCTTTTCTAATTTGAATGTAGAATTTTCTTCTGAATGATATTTGGTGACTATTTGCCTTTGTTCAGGTGCTTAGATTACAGATGACAGAGAGGTCACTGAGCCACATGTTGAACCTGGTATGAATGTCTTATTTTTCTTAAATTTTTGACTTTTGTAGTTGGCTCACAATACCTGTAATCTCCAAAATGTTTTGTTTTTGTTAAACTAGGCACCCCAAAAAGTTTCAGAAAAATCAGAAAATGGTTTCCGTGCCAGTGATGGTCACAGTAAGGTTAACGAATGTAACGGCAGCCCTTTACTGACAGAATCAGTGCTACAAGACATCAGAGATGATCTCCAGCTCCACTTTAGTCTGTCCACACTGCTTACTCTTACCATGATGCTCAGCATGCCTTCCCTTATCCACTGGAGACACAATCTCAGGTAATCATCATTTAGAGGATAAATTCATTAGACTTTCTTTCTTCTAAATTACTCATGCAAGTTAGTAAAGTACTGCTAGTAAGATCTACAACAGGTCAACTGCCTGAGAGTGAAGAGAAAGTAATCTACATGCTCTAAGAGTGATTTTAATTTTGCACATGTATGTATCTTGTTTAGATATTGGGTTCATCTGGATCCTGACCCCTGCTGGCCTCATGTTATACCCCTGCTCATCAGTTCTGTTCTGCTCATCAACTGTAACACAGATACACTCCTGCGCAGGTTTGTGTGCATTTCTTACAAATTTATTCATGTTATTTATTTTACCTAATTTTAAATAGTCATATTCATCAGTGGCACTCCTTAAAATGCCCAATTTTTCAGTTTTATTGATGTTAATTATGATGTTGCTTAATTGTAATTTGAAATCATTAGAAATATGTAGTGAATATTATATTTAAATACGTAAAAAGGCTTTGTTGAAGTTTAGAGTGGGTAAGATTTTTTAAAAATGTTTTTATGCATTTATTTAATCAAAAATACAGTAAAAGCAGAAATATTAATATAATTGTTGTCTATTATAACATTTAAGTTATTGTTGTGATGGTTAAGCTGAATTTTCAGCAGCCATTATGATCCTTCAGAAATCATTCTGATATGCTGATTTGATGCTCAAGACACATTTTTTTTCTCAACGTTGTTTTACTTTGTTAATATTTTTTTTAAAACACTGTGATGGATAGAAAATGGAAATAGAAAACTTTATAACGTTTATATTGCCATAACTGTATATTTTGATGAATTAAATGCACTCTTGATGAATAAAAGTATTAATTAAAAAAAATAAATAAATTACTGACCCCAAACGTTTGAGCAATAGTGATTCCAACTGGAAGTCTGTTGTCACAACTTCTAACAATGCTGTATGTCTGTATTTATACTTTATTGCAGCAAACTGATGCTGAATCTGACTCTTCATCTGCTGGTGCCACTGTGTGTGGGCATGCTGGCTTTTTGTCCTCTGCACATTTACAGAGTCACTTATTTCCTGTCTGCAGCTCTGACCCTTTTGGTCTGTTCTTGCTACTTTTGACCTCCCAGCAAAGTGAGTGCGTGAGTGTGCATTGAGAGTAAAACAAGACCTGGGCTTTGTATAATTTCAGACCAGATTAGACCAAAACAGCCTTAGAACCCTGTGTGTGTTCAGTGGGGTCACATGGAATAGTCACATCAGTGGACCAGCACATCTGGAGTCATGTGACTTGTCGTCTGTCATCATTTGTAGCTTCTGTACAGGGTATTATACTTGTCAATGGTGGTATGTCTGTATTCATGAGCAATACCTTGGTTTGTTAGACTAGTTTCCCAGACACACTAAGCCTCGGCCTGAACTACACTAAGTCCAAGACTGTAGTTAATCCGTGTGTGTGTGTGTGTGTGTGAGAAACTAGTCTGTACTGGTGTTTGTGTATGTGTGTGTGTTGGGGGTGTGGGAGTGTAGATGTCTGTCTTAATTGATAGGGATACACAATTTATCAGTATCATTTCTGTTTTCAGTGAATAATTTATCGTTTTTATCAGTATATCCGGTATTTCTCTTTTTTTCGTATTGCACATTATAATTTTGGGATGCCTAAAATTCTTTTGTATAATTTCAGTTTTAATTCATTTGTAAAAATTGTATATAATTTTAAATATGTCATAGTTATCATTTATCCATAAAAGCCAGAATTTAAAAAATGGTGCCCTATCAATTGACCCTGTTTACTTCCTGATCTTGTGCATGACTCATCAGTGCATGTTATTCCGAAAGATTTGTTTTATATTTCTGATTAAATTAAGAAATGGAGCAGTAAGAATACACCATCTACATTTGCTCCAATCCAAATACATGTTCATTATTTTATTTCATCTATTAATTCAGATCATTGTGGTGTAGATATTGACTGAAACTAGTTTCATAGTAAACCACTGGAAACTGTTTTGTGTGCTTACACTAGGCTTTTCTTTTTCTGTTGACTGAAGCCTTTGCTTCAGTTCTGATTTACAGTATCAACAATTTGGAATAACATTACAGCATTATTTAATAATTTTATAGTTGAAAAGCTGCACAAAATTAATTGCTTTCATGCCACAGCTAGTATAATCTTAGCAGATTTTGTGTAACATATTATACACATCTAACATGTCACATCACGGAAGTAAAGTGGGTCAGAAATGCATTTTCATGTTGATTTTAAGGATGTAAAAGCAGCTTTAGGTGTTTGTTCAGCTTTTGTGCAATTCACATGTGAGTGTGACTGGATCTCTGCCTGTTCTGTCTTCGATCTGTCATTTCTGCCTTAAGCCGTTTAGCTTTGAATGCACATGTAATGCCTGTAGGTGCTGGAGTACCTCTGTGTTAGACAGATCACTTCTTATTAACACCCTTTTGCATTAGCTGAAGCTGTAAGGCAAGTCTGAGTAGCATAACATTCCGTCTGGAGGCGTTATCATGCATCACGAAACCGGACTGACAAGCAATATGATGATTTTTTATATCAGTGTGCACAATTTGTGGTGTTGAAAAGACATCACAGTTTCATTTATGGTTATAGTGCTTCTTATAACCTGAGACAAATTATTAAAAACACTGCCACAGTCACAGTAGCCATGAGATTGTTGCTGTCTGCACAGCTTTTTTTTTCTTTTTTTTTTTACTGTAATGTTTGAATGCTGTTGATGGTCAGCATCCATCTGATCCATCATCATTTGATCTGCGCATGACGGCTTACACTCTGATTTAGGATCGCTTACCTGAGAGCTGAAATTATACTTGGTCATCCTGAATCGAATGAGAGAACGGTGCCTTTCTTGTAATATGTCCCTGCTTCTCTGAAACCCATTCGCAATTGAACCTTTTCATCATCGAGGACGGATGTTTGTCAACCCATACATCCAAGCAGTCTGATATTTAAATCAGACTTCCTCCTCTTACAGGATGTAATTGACCAAAAACACTCATATGGCACAAAATGTGTCTTCTGCACTGTGAATGTACTTGAATGTGTGTTTGAATCATTTTGCAGTGAGCTTTGATGTTTGTTGTGTTTTTATGCTGTTGCAATCTTGCTCTGCCTCATGCTAAATTTGAGCTGTTTTTGTTGTGAAAGTGTGAAAGGCTGTCTTTTTTCTATTAATATGATTGTGACTGATTGTTTTCATTGGTGTTCACTGTGATGTGCCACAATTTTTGGAGGCCAGGATCTGATTATGTGTCTAAAAGCAAGAACTGCTAATTCAGGGCCAGATCTTTCCTGATTATGTAAGCCACCGAAGCCAAACGGATCCAACAGCAACTGTTTAACACTGCAGCAATGACAGCAATGTTTGTATTGATGCTAGACAGGCTTCTGCTGTGAAAATGTAATGAAGAATTAGCTCTTTTTGTTTATTGGAGTTGTTATGTGGTTCATACCTCTGCTGTAGAAGCTAATTGATAGTAAAGACCTTAGAGGAATGTGGTTTTAGAAATACAACATTTGAAAGTTTGGGGTCAGTAAGACATCATTTTTTACATTTGAAAAGAAATTAATACTACAATACTCAGTGAGAGCGCATTTAAATTCATCAAAATCGTATTTAAAAAAAGTGTCAATTCTGTTTCACAGAACTTCATAGTCATCGAAAAAATCATGGTTTCCACAAAAAAGAAGCAGCACAACTGTTTTCAACATTTATGATATCAAGAAGTGGTTCTTAAGCATTAAACCAGCATATTAAAATTATCTCTGAAAGATCATGTGACACTAAAGACTGGAGAATAACTGCTAAAAATTCAGCTTTTCTTTGCAGGAAAAAAGCCATTTAATTGTAATCTAATTTTTATTTAATTCAAAATATTTGTTTTAAATTGTAGTAATATTTCAAAATATCAGTGTTTTTTTTAGATCAAATAAATGCAGGCTTGTTGAAGATAATTAATAAAATTGCTGACCCTAAACTTCTGAATTTATGGTATGTCATAATAGGTGATTGAATACATAAAAAATGTAACTGAAATTTGAAATGTTAAGATTTTAACTAAATTGTTAAAAACAATCAAAAATATAACGGATAATAAAAAGCTAATTGTGAAGCTAAAAATGGTTCAAACATTCTGAAGATTTTGTATGTATATATTTGTTAAGTATGTTGATGTATTACCAGATTTAGAATATGAAGCGATATTAACCTGAAAACCTCAGTCAAACCATAATCCACCTTTTAGCAAAAAAGATATGATTAGAGGAAACAAAAGCCTAAGCCTGCACATATTCTGTGTGACATACACAAATTTAGTATTTCTGTTGGTTAGGGTTTCAGACTTGGCTTCAAGTTTAGCTGTGACTGTTTTGACTTTTTTATAGTATGCAGCTCACTGCCTCATGAACCTAAATGCTGTTGTGCTTTAATATATTTGCAGTGGCTCACTCATTACAGTGACACGTCTGTTATACATATTGTAAGGAGTTGATAATACTTCTGATTTGAAAGCTGAGTTAATATTTTAAAATGAAAACATTAATCAGCAGTTGTAAATTGCTCCACACTAAACCTTTTAATGTATAATCTTATAAAATGTTTACTAAGAGTTCAAGTTGATACAAGTGTGATTATAGTGCTGTTTTGCTTGGTTTGTGGTGCTTTTGTAATTCACTCATGTGCAGTAACTATGAAACTGTAAGAGTGTAAATGAACATTTATGTCAACGCTTCTTTTATACCGATATGTGATGAAGCACTGTCTTATCAGCACATGTATGCTAACATGTTAGCACTTCTATTGGCTGTCGGGCTGATTTATTATCATTGGCTTGCACCTGTTTGGCCAAGCAGCAGCCTCACTGTGATTTGGTTGTGGTCATTGTTTTCTTAATACAGTGATTAGGGCAGTTCATGCTTATTTCTGGAGCATCTTTTGTTGTTATTTAATATACAGATGTGCTAGAAAGTGTCAGAGATGTTGTCTACCTGCTTTGTAATTAAATTGTTACAAAGCAGGATAACAAGGTAATTGCTTGTTTATCTCTAAGCTTTGTATATGGTGAAATAACAAATTGATAATTCTCAGGTTAAATAACGTATCGTGGAGTCAGTGGCTTTTAGTGTGTATATATCTTAACGTGTTATTTTACCCAAAAATATGTGCATTTTTTGAGCACTACTGCAGTTCCAATAAAAATTGTTTACTCAGAATTGGCCCTCAAGTTTATTGAACATTTTCTGTGTGTGTTGTCATTTTATTTTATTTATTTTATTTTAAATGAGGTATGGCTATCAAACAAAGAATGTTATTTATTCAGAGAATGTTATTTATTTATTATAATGTTTTATTTTTAATTTTGTTGCTTTATATATTTAAGCTTGACAGTTTCTAAGAGTACCCAGGATAGTCTTTTACTTTTTTTTACTTTTTAATTTACTTAATTTACTTAAGTTACCTATGCTTGACTATTTCAAAGGGTACCCAGAATATTATTTTTAAATTGTTTGCATTTTGTTGCAGTCATTTCAATCTTTTCATTTTTCTTTTTGTATTTTTTGTTATTTATTCATTTATTTATTTATCTATGATGTTCTTTTAAAATGTTATTCTGTGTGTGTGTGTGTGTGTGTGTGTGTATGCACTGTCCCTTTAAAAAGAGGGCAGTATGTATTAGTAAAGTCTAGAAAAATCCCTCGAACGTCTTGTCAGTGCCATTTTAATTCCTGCTAATTAGTCACATTTAATAATATTTAGCTTTTTTCTCAGCCTAACAGATGGCTGTTAGTCGTGCTGAGATTTGGCCACTGCAGTTGCCAGAACACCATTTGACTGGAGATTTTGAAGTTCTTTCATCTCAGCTGAAAGACAGAAAGCTATAAAATCAAAACACAATGTCTTCTAATATCTGATGCACTGTTAAAACTGCTTCACAGAGTGGCCCTAATCATTCATAAATACATAAATCATTTGGCCCATACAGCTCACTGATAGTCAGCAGTATTTACTCTTGAGGATGGCACAGAATTAATGTGAACACGCGTGTCTCGAGTGATATCCAGGTCTATGAGTGTTTAGAATAAACCACAGGATATGAATACAAATGTTGTCCTCAACCAAACACAGGCTATAGAGTTAAGTACAGTCACATCAAACAGAACATTCATCTACAGTGGAATGGAAATGTGGCACTTTATGTTCAAAGCAGAGGATTGAATTTGACAGAACTTTTCTTTTCAGGGGTTTTGTCCTGTGTAAAACTTTATTTATTTTAAACATTTTTAATTAGGATTAGTTAATGCAAACCAATTTTTCATATGACATAATTTATTAACCTGTTAAAGTCTGTTCACGTTTATATTGATAAAGAGTTTTAAAAATCCTTCTAAATAAAAAAATTAAAAATAGCAGTTTACAACACAATTATAACGGTAACGACACAGATTAATGATATCGTTGGAATCCCTTTTAATTAAGACACCTTTTTTTTCCAGCTGATAAACGATAATGACACTGACAGCCAATCAGAATCCACCCTACTTTATAGAGCTTGAACCTTTAAAGTGGCAAATGACAAAATTGCGTGGCATGATTATAATAAACCGAATGTTACTGCATTGCTGTGGATTCTAAAATATGTCATCTTTATAGTTAAAGGTATGGTAGGCAATTTCAGAATGCCTAGCATTAGCAAGCTTGCTTTGCAAACACATTCTCGCTGAAAAATCACATATCAAGTCTGTGTGATATTGGGATGTGAAGAGACTTTCAACCAGCATAATAAAAAATGTTCTTGAACCAAATCACCTATCCTTCTTTTAAAGCTGCAGCCCATAAGTTTTGCCCCTTTGTCGCAATTGCAGTTATTCGCGGAATCGTTTTTAGTTTCAGTGGGATTTTAATGTTGCATTTCTTAATGTTACTATTGTTCATATTTCAAATTAGCAATTGCATAATGATAACCAATTTTAAACCCTAAAGTGTAAATTAAACCTATAATGCCTGCTGAGTTATATGCAATAGTTCACTTGTAAAAGATACAAAATAAGAATTTGCATTTCAGTTCAATAGTTTTGTATTAAATGTGTTAAAACTTCCCTTAGTAAAGCCTAAATATTATAGCTATCACTGATGATATTAAAAGTAGCCTATATTGTGATTTACAAGCTATGTAGGCCAATTTGTGGATAAATATAAATAGATATGGGAATGTTATATTATACCTTGTATTATACACTAAATAAAACCATCAATATATTACATCACCTCCCAGTCTCCCCTCAACAGACCTATAAGCAAAGTAACAAATTGTGCAACAAACAATTTGTTTTAGCCTATCTGCATCATTCTTTATAAACTGCATTATGAAGGATTGATCAGTGCGTACACATGTGATGTGAAGCTGTAACCACAGAGCTGTGTGTTGTGTGAGGACAGATGTGTTCCCCAGCAGTCGCCACCCCGCCGCTCTCACACTGCCTCCAGCTCCGGAGCGCCTTATAACTGCTTTATTACTACCGCTGCGTGCGCTGCGGGGACGGACCGAACCGGGTGGTCACGTCCACAGGGAAACCCAACGCCGTTTTCTGGAATAATTACACAGGCGTTGAGATCAAGTCTTCAGCAGCCCAAGATCAGATAGATCGCGCTGTAATTCAGGATGTTATAGCTCATCCGTCAACCTGTGCCGAAGGGAACTATCCCCTCTGTCGTGATTTCTGCTTCGGGTAAGCGACAAAAATCTCGGATACAGCGGATGAAAGAGGGCCTGAATATAACGACGCGTCGCTGCCAAAGCGAATCCAAAGAGGAAAGAGCGATAAAACAGCATTATTAACGCACGTTACTCGCCTTTGCGCCGCGGAATTTTGTTGGCGTTTCCATGGACACATCACGTTAATGCGCAGGTACGCGGTTACACAATGTACTGTGTTTTGATGCGTGCTGTATGCAGCCGCTATGTTAAAAGAGATATGTTTTATGATACAGCAGTTTTAACGCCTTGCTACATCTTGTGACTGACTTATATTTGCGCATCTCTTTTTCTAGATGTAATAACGGTGCGTTAGCGGGGCTGACTCAGAGGTTCAGAAATACATGATGATGGCTTATGTTAATGCAGCATGCTGATTCTCTGCAGATCATGATGTGTGAATACATGACGAAGGGAATTCCCTGCGTTATCCGATAGCGCTGCATGCGATGCGTGCGATGCGTGTCGTGAGAAAAGCCGTCACGGCTCTGTGGAATCTGTGCGCGCGCTGGGCTTTACCTGCAGATAATAATAAAAAAAAAAAACCTTAATGTGAAGAATCTGCGGGATCGCACCTACTGGCTCGAGAGGAGATCGAACTCATATGACGTAATACACGCTTCTGCTGAGTAATAAAATATATATTACTTTTTGGAGTTATTATAATGTTTTGTTTTTTTTCGGACAACATAGACCAACGTTTAAATACGTTTTCATACACAATATATAGGTTACGCTTCAATTACATATGTTACAAGTTAGTTAGAGTGTCTTTTTCTATTCCAAATAAACCATAAAACTTAGGATACGTCGCAACCATATGCAACAGTACGCTGATATCCATTTTTCTTTTGCAATCCAAAAAAACGGTAGGTCAATAACGCACAATGAGTTTTATTATTATTATTATTATTATTATTATGAACATACCACACTATAGCAAAATCGTAATAAGTGCCATACTGTATTGTTTACTGTGTGGTAGCTGCTTATATAAGATTAAGAAGGCTATTAGTACAAATTTCTATAGAAATCCCTTTAAAAAGTCAGCTCCCTGGAAGTCACTGCATAATTTGCACGCTAATTTTGATATCCTTATTACTAATGCTGCAGTACTCCCCCAGTTATTCTATATTCATAATGCTGCATCACATTTTCATTTAGCAGAGAGATGGGTGAGATGTGAGGGAAAGCAGGGGGTGGCAGAATGAATGTTTGATCACATTATCCATTATTCGTGACATATGAGAAAGACCCCTGTAGTTCCTTGCCTTATCTAGAATTATTCCCTGCAACAGTTGCCAGAAAGGTTATCAAAATTCTTACACATTATATGCTTACAATGTTTGTGAAGGGTTTTTTTTTTTTTTGGAAATAATTTATCAATCATTCAAAAGTTAATTGGTACATCCATGTTGAGGCAAAAGTAGCAGACCTGAGGTGACACCTTAAAAGCTGACAAGACTTGTCAATTGGACAGTACTGTGTAGTTGCATGCTTGTGTCTTATGTGTTCTGAACGTGTTTGGTTTATAGAGAGTGGAACAGTAACGCTCCTGTGCCATTCTCTGTGCCAGCTTCCCAAGGTGCCCGTTATGTCAAGAAGCAAAGACTGCAGTAACCTCCGCTCGTGCACAGAGAGGTTCCTGTAGTGATAGCAAACACTGCATTTATGCATAGGTGAACAGACCTCATTTACTATTTAATGGGATGTAAGATCAGGTGTCATCCGCATGCAAACACTGCAGAAACTTTTGGTGCTGACATCACCTCCTGTAACGCACTCATACACACATGCACGCTCGATCAAGCAGTTTTCAGACATGCAATACACTGTTAATCTGCAGCGTAAGACTTCCAATCTAAAATGTTGCTAAAAGAAGGATGACTGAGCTGGAATGTGTTAAAAAAAACAAAGATGCTGCTTGCTAAGTGTATAGAAATGACTTCAGAGATCTGTCAATTGGTGATAAGAGGAACATTGTTTGGGAGGCACTTTTTAATAAAGGAGAAAAAACGGTTTAGTTGATTATTAGATGCCACATGATGAAAATAATAAATTATGACTTACCTCAAGTATTTTTTTTATGATAAACTTCTTTAATTTGTCTGTATGGCTGCTTGTTTAAGAATTCTTGGGTGCGTTTTGACCACTGAGCAGTTAAATGAGATGGAAACAGTCCTAGTAATAGTTGTAAAATAACTTTGGAATTAACCATAGTTAAAACAAACTGTGAGATATCATTACTTTAAGTGATGTAATCGAGATGTGTGCATAAGGCTTATGAAACCAGTGTTATATAATAACTGCTCACATGAAACTGTACTTGAGTATTTTTTCTTTACTGAACTTTCTCTTTCCTTGTTTCTCTCTCTCTCTCTGTCATTTTCCTTACCATTTCCCATATCTTTTTCCTATTCCTCACTCCTATTCCTTCAATTCTAAAGACCCTTAGGTGCAGAGATATTGTGTATTCTTAGACAGATGATCTTCTCCTAGGACCTGAGTAGGGTTGTGTTTGCTAGCTGGATCCCACTGACCAATCAATGGAAATAACTGAGCTCTTTTAGATTCATTAAAGATTAATTAAAGACCTTATTCTCGATCGTTAAGGTCAATAGCCATTACCATAGCCAAGTGCTCTAGCAGACGACAGGCCTATCTGGTCCTTCACCTGTATGTCCAGACAATTACAGGTCAGCCCAGGTCTGATCCAGGATTCAGGTCAGGGTTCTCCATCGTTCCGGCTTCTTCCTCCGACTCACCCAGTCCATAGACGTGCTCCCACACAGTTGCCACCATTCGCCCCTCTCTCGCCACAGCAGTTCTCCCGTCCAGGCCCCGCTCCGGCCCGGCGTCAGGCATGGCGCCTCAGGGGCGGGATCACCTGGCCACACGGGAGTCTGCAGGTCGTAGACGGAGCCCAAATGTGCGGCACACGCTCAGCCCGGAAAATCTTCGGAGCTTAGCTGAGCGCGGTGGAGCCGAGCAGGCTGGAGTTGGACTCCTCAGAGCCAATAGCGATACGGACCTGGTCAGTTCTCAAGGGCGATCATCACTCACAGCTTCTACTTTAGAGTTCACTCTGGGCCGGGGCCAGAACTTGGTCATCACATGGGATATCAAGGAAGAGGTGGATGCTACAGACTGGATTGGCATGTACCACATAGGTAAGAATTGGGGTTATTGAATTTATATACCTGTCCTGTTTAACAATAGATTTGATCTAGTCGTATTATATGAATTTAAATTAATTATGTCATGTATACTAGATAACTACAGGTGCTTCACATTATCAGAATTTCACAGTTAAAAATGTTCATTGTTTATTGTAAATAGTGGATAGTATATAGTGATGTATAAAGCAGAGCACACACAAAATTCATTTTTAAAACAAACAGTTTTCTATGAGTGTTGTCCTTAATATCAAGCAGACGAGAGTGACACTTAAAGTGCTACAAACACAATACCACCAGTGCAAATAAAACTCTCTCTCTCTCTCTCTCTCTCTCTCTCTATATATATACACTATATATAATTTTATAACTATAAATAACGTTATTTAAACTTTAATTTAAGCAACCTGGTAATCAAATTTGACTCATTCATCCAAAGCAAATTAGGGAATGAAACAAAGCAATTCATTCTAAGGAGGCAGGTACATAAGTTGTGACATAAAAACTTTCAAAATTGCTCACACAATTACATCTACAACAGAGAGACACAATATCAAGTACAATTTAAATGAAAAGTATCAGGACTCTAACGTACATGCTGTTGGACATGTTTACTAGAAAATGAAAGACAGATCCATTCACCCTCTGTGTCCTTCAGTCCTCCTCCTTAAATACTAAGATCACAAATCCTTACTGTCATGTAAAAATATGAGACCGGAGCAAAGTGATACATCTGGGCACAAAGCCACTAAACATTGAACTGAAGGCCAGCAAAACTTTACCTGCACAAGGGTCTTATCCCTAAGGGGCTCTAAGTTTCGACAACTAAGCAGACATTCAGTAATGGCTTCAGTGTAATCTGCCCTACATTTGTTCATTAGCAGATGACTAATGCTGTGTAATGTAATTTACACAGCCACTGTAGAATCTGTATTGCTAGTGAAATTTGTCATCATTACGGGTTGCTGTTTTGCTAATTGGGTTTATTTTGCTCTCTGTACCACCAATTCACCACATAAAAATAAATATACAGGTTGCGTGTCCTGAATGGATTTGATGTCAGCTGCTAGAAACATGCAAACACAAATTTTTATTTATTTTTCAGATGAAACCTGTCCATCAAATATGTGGGACTGCAAGAACCGTGGCGTTAACGGTACACAGTGTGGTCATATCGTCTGGAGGCTGGAGGCAGGGCCGTACTTCCTTGAAGGTGAGTGACACTGCAGCCAACAGCTGACCTCCACCTTGATGTTATAAAATATTTAATGGACTAGGAGGTTAGACAGAGGTTTTTTGAAACGGCTTTCTCTAGTTTTACATTCTTGGTGCTCAGAATTCAGCTTGAAATACTGTTCTTTTTTTGGTATAAAATATCATGCTGACTCTACAAATATGATGGGCAGATTTGTTATGCTGGCACTTTTCTGGTTATCTCTTCTAGCTGAGACAAGGATCTGTTTTAAGTACTATCATGGAGTAAGCGGTGCGCTGAGAGCCACAACTCCCTGCATCACAGTCAAGAACCCCAGAGGCTCGGTCAGTGTGTGTGTGTGTATTCTTTTGATATCATTATAGCTCACAAAAACACTGGATTTAAATATATATTTGGGCTCAGTAAGACTTAAAAAAAACTGTACTGTAGTTACTGTACAGCTGTACTGTACTGTACTGTTAGCTTGTTTGCTACAGGCCAGACTATGATTGGTAAAGGTTATACAGTACATGAGGTGCTAAGTGCTAAATGGCTGTTTGACTGCATCCTCACATGTGTTTGGAGGTCGGACATTTCTCAGTTCCCATAAGTGAAGGCCATTTATCATGTCACTGGATGGATATAAGGAACTCAGTCATATAGATATGGGAGCTTCTTCCCTGCATAAATGCTTATTATTTATTACTGTAAGTCTGTGTTTATTACATAAGAAGGCTGGTTGTATGTTGCCTCTCATATCAGTTTGTCTTCTAGGTTGACGGTCAAGGTGAAGGACAGCAAGCTTCTGACAGCAGCCGAAAATTAGTCAGCTTTACACTATCAGGTACATTTTTGTGTGTGTAAGAGAGAGAAGGCAATGCTCAAATGATGATTTATGCTCTTCAAATAACTGTTAGTGACTTATAATGCTTTTATCCTACTGGCAGATTTATTCAGGCTGTTTTTATTGCTAATTGGACTGTTGTTTGTTTCAGATGTCCGTGCTGTGGGGCTGAAGAAGGGGATGTTTTTTAATCCAGACCCTTATTTGAAGATGAGCATTCATCCTGGCAAGCGAAGTTGCTTTCCGACATTTTCTCATCATGGCCAAGAGAGGCGATCTGGCATTACAACTAACACTACTAATCCTGTGTGGCATGGAGAGGTGACACACACACACACACAAAGAGAAACAAACTCACTAATGCAGTGCATGAAAATACAGACACGTTCACTGGCAAACAAACAAGCGCTGAAACAGTTCAGACCAATACGTTTTTCCTAATTCTTTCTTTGTGTTTTCCATCTAGAAACACACTTTTGTGGCTCTTATGACAGACGTCTTAGTGATTGAGGTTAAAGACAAGTTTGCTAAAAGTCGACCCATTATTAAGCGCTTCCTGGGTCAACTGAACATTCCGGTTCAGATGCTGCTGGAGAGACACGCATCAGGGTGAGCAGCATGGCAGCATCTCATCTGACCATCACCACACTATAATGTGTTCTGAACATAAACATTGCTATTATGTTCAGAAACTCAATGTAACACAATATAACTAATCAGTTATACACTACTGTACAAAATCTTGGGGTTGAGAAGATTGTTTACATTTTGTTTGAAAGAAATCTCTTATGCTCACTAAGACTGCATTTATTTGATAAAAATGCAACTAAACAGTAATATTGTGAAATTTTTACAGTTTAGGATGGCTGTTTTCTGTTGATATATATTAAAAAATGTAATTGTTTTTTTTTTATTGTAAATGCATTTTGTAATTCAGCAAGGATGCACTGAATATGTATTTGTATTGTATAAAAGACATTTGTATGTTAAGAAATATTTTAAATACACGCTATTTCACTTTCACTTTTCATCAAAGAATCTTGAGAAAAGAAAAGGAAAAAAAACATCTATCAAGGTTTCCACAAAAATATTAAGCAATACCACTGTTTTCAACAGTTTTTAATATTTTAAATGGAAATTAGTTTTCTCAATATTACTGTTTAACTGTATTTCATTAAATAAACGCAGCCTTGGTGAGCATAAAAGGCTTTTTCAAGAACATTAAAAAAATCTTACCAACCAACACATTTTACAACAGCACTTAATGTGTGTAAATAAATATGTGTGCTTATATGGCTTCAGGAACCAATCACTGAGCTTCCCTCTATGTCGTCGTTTGCCCACCGATCATGTGAGCGGTCAAATGCACTTTAAAGTGGATGTCACATCTATGGGCCAAGATGGTAAGATCACATGCACATTTTCGCTGACTAAGCTGTTAATTTTTTAATGGTTTTGAAATAATTGTACCCACTTCTCATAGACATTTCCCCTGAGACGATTCTGGGGGCAGCTGCCCTCAATGGAGCTCCTGGAACCCCTTCAGATGATGAAGAGCTGCCCCATCATCTCCCTGTCCCATCAGCAGGCCCTTCCCCCACCGGCTCCCTGGGGTCCCATAGAAATGGGGAAGGAAGCAGCATTCCCTCCCCAGACACAGAGATGTACGGCACTACCCTGGACGATGAAGCCCCTTCTTCACCAGACCCACTCCAGGTTTCTTTCAGTGAGCAGCTTGATGCCATTGATGCACCTAAGGGCCCAGGAGATAGGCCTTTTGGGGCAGCTTCTCCCAAACTACGATCCAGCTTTCCCACACATACCCGCCTCAGCGCTATGTTGCATATTGACTCAGATGAAGATGAGGAAAGGTCTGCTGCTACCGAGGCAAGCCTGCCTACATTTAATGGTGCTTCAAGGACTCAAAGCATCCCCCCAAATCCACCAGTTACAGAACCTGTGCTTGAAAGAACTGTAGAGGAACCTCCAGAAGAGGCTGGCCTGGAGTCTGAAATAGAGACTCTGAATATAGGAACAGAGGTGGCTCCTGAGCCAGAGGTCGTGCCGAGTTCAGTGGCCCCTGAGGTGGAAACCGCCAGTCTGATAGGGAGGCAAGAGGAAGAGGAAGTGGAGGTAGAGGAGGAGGAAGAGGGGCTGGCACCCAGTGAAGAGCTGGCAACTGAAGTAGATATTTCTTCAATGGCATCTGACTGCTGCCCGGGGCTTGTGTCTGCTTCTCAGGTCAGTTGCAGGTTTACTGAAAGAAAACTTTTTCATTTAAGTGAGTCAATGACAATTAAGAGTGTCCACAATCTTTTAAAAGTGTCCAGTCTTTTTACAAATCTTGTTTAAAACACTGCTGTTTTTGTTAACTAAAGCAAATAAAAATCCTTAATATCACTTAAAAAAATTAATTATCAAAAATAAACTAAAACTTCAGGGGAAAAATATAATTTAAATATAATTTAATATTGTATAATTAAATATAATTCTTAAATTACTAAAACTAAAATCTCAATGAATTATAAATTTAAACATTAAAAAACAAAGACTAATACAAATCACATAAAATGAATTAAACCTAAACAAAATTAAAATGAAAAATGAACATATATAATAGCTAATTTCAAATATTAATAAATGCCATAGTACATCATTTAAATGAATATTTATTTTTAGGTATGATACATGACAGGCTCATACATGACAGTTTAATCACCCTTTAATTTTTTAAATGTATGCCCTAAAATATCAAAATTCATAAATTAAGAATAATATTATGAATAGAAACATAAATGTATGAATAGATTTGAATGCACTTTTGATTTAATTAATAGGTAGAGCAAAATAATAATCTTCCTCTTCGAACTTGATGTTTATAGGAGGCAGAACAGGGGGCAGAGGCAGCCATTGACCCAGGGGGAGATGATCTTTCAGATGACCCACCCACAACTTATGAGGTTGCTGAAGAAAGTGTTCCAAACAATGAGCTAGAGAGGGAAGCCCCAAAACCAGCACCATCAGCCAATGAGGAAGAGGAATGTGAAGATGTGACTGAGGACACAATGTCCAGAAGATGGAGCCTGGAGGCGACAGCCGGTGTGTCACAGGAGGATGAAGAAGAGGAGGAGTTAATGCCATCAGTAGATGGAGAATCTGTTGATTCTGAAACCTTTGTTACTGAGACAGAAACAGAATTAGGTATTCTTAGAATCACTGAGCTGCTCTTTGCTTGACAAGTCTTTTTAAGATGAAAAAGGAATCAGGAGTTTAGAATACATGCTGATGCTATATGTAAAATATTGCAGGTGTCCCTCAGATCAACGGAGATCAGCGTGTTCATTCTCTGCCATCTGTAAGACAAGACATCCACCGATATCAGCGTGTGGACGAGCCCTTACCTCCCAGTGAGTGTGTGTATGTGTTTCTGTTTGTCTGCATGCATGTGGTTCCATGTCTTTTATGTGTGTGTAAATGCGTTCCTTATGTGGTATTTGTTTGTGAAGACATTTTTTCCAAATTACTGAATATCAGGTAGCATCGCACTGTACTCTACATTTTAATTTCCCTTTGTTCTTTCCTCAGACTGGGAGGCTCGTATTGACAGTCATGGCCGTATCTTCTTCGTGGATCATGTGAACCGAACCACCACATGGCAGAGACCCACTGGCCCACCTGCTCCTCAGGGTCTGACCCGCTCCAGCTCCATACTGCAGATGGAGCAACTCAACCGCAGGTTAGATAATTAACTTATATTTTTCACACTTTATATTACAAAGCTAAAAATTGAACCCCAGAAGGAATCCTGATATTTCATGAGCAGGACATGTGAAACAAAAGATTTCCCAGCACGGATTTTACATGGATTTGTGTGATGTCTGTATTGTCTCTCTGGCAGGTATCAGAGTATTCGTAGAACAATGACGAGTGAAAGGTCTGAGGAACAAAGAGTGGATGATCCTCCGTCTGAAGAGACAGAACTGCTGCCCCACTCCATCGGTGGTAAGCTGTCAATCGAAGTGCGAACTACAGATGATGGTGTTTGGGAAAGTAAATGATCACTATGCTGAGATAAATGTAAAATGGGGTAATGTGGGTAGAATAATAGGATTTTGTTCAGTCTGTGCTTGTTAATGTGTCTGTTCTTGTGTAGAATACCGAAGGGACGGCATTATGGGTCAAGCCAACTCACGTTCTCGTCTGGCTTTGCTACTTCAGTCTCCTGGTGCAAAGTTCCTCTCCAGTCCAGACTTCTTCTCTGTTCTGCATTCTAATCCTGTGAGCTAAACCACAAAGAGACACAGATATCAGTGCTTTACACACACACACATCAAACTTAGTCATTGATAAACTGAATAGCCAGCATTATTACAAAGCTACAGAGCACCACACATAACACATGGGGGAAAATAAGATAATGAGCTACAAATAAACAAGTTGTGGGAACTAATTCTTAATTTGTCACCACAATATAATTAAAAAAACATTTTTTTTGCATGTCATATAAATATAAATAAATAAATAAAAACAGTACAAATGGTTTAATGGTATGCACATTAGATTACATTATATTATTTGAAATACATTTTATTTAACATATTTAGCTACATTGTAAAATGTTTTCCTTTATTTTAAATTCTGTCTCATTCAGGTTCAGTTTTGTTTTCATCTGATTGATTTAAATGGGGCTCCTGAGCTTCTAGACATCTAACAAAGATTTCATGCATACATTTCATATTCAAGTCCTCTCATGTCATTTTTCCTGCGTTCAGTAACTAACTGTTGTTGCAAAATGGTGCTAATTTCCCTTTAGAGTGCCTATCGCATGTTCACAAGTAACACATGTCTGAAGCACATGATCAGTAAAGTTCGACGGGACGTCCAACATTTTGAGCGTTACCAGCACAACCGAGACCTTGTCAACTTCCTCAATCTGTTCTCCAACAAGCAGCAGGAGCTGCCACGGGGCTGGGAGATGAAACACGACCATACTGGAAAGGTGTGTGTTTGTATTTCTTCTCCCTCGGGAACCGTGCACCTGTTCTTTCTTTGGGGCCCCTATGAGTAATCTGATGGGACAAACTGTACGACAGAAACTGAAAGATGAGTTTAGGATGTAGGCCCATCTGGTGGTCTTCCTAATGCCTTAATTAGTGTCTCTGACAGGAACAATGAACAGATGCTTGTCTTATTTATTCTTATCGGCCTGTTCATTCTGTAAACTTCTGCTGATGTTTCACAGATGGTTTTTTGCTCACACTCTCTGTCTATGTGTTTATGCACCACAGCCCTTCTTTGTGGATCATAACTGTCGTGCCACAACATTTATTGACCCACGGCTGCCCTTACAGAACTCCCGGTCCAGCGGCCTGCTGGCTCACCGACAGCACCTGTCTCGCCAGCGCAGCCACAGCGCAGGAGAGGTGAGAACTAGTTCTGTATACAGTACAGATTTCTGTAATCACATTCACTGATATACATTTTTGAATGGTAGAGTCATCAACTTCATCATCAACTTTTGTCAGTTGTGTTTCTTTTTGTGTTGCTTCACTGCTCAAAGTGAAATCTCACTGCACCTAGGCAGGGTTTTTTTATGTGCTGTCTAGTTTCACTAACTATAAAACTTAATTAATTGCTTGTATCTCTAAAAACACACGTCCAAATTTGGTTGGCCGAGGAATAACATTTTAATCCAAAAATATAGCTTTGCCCAGCTTGACCATATCTCTACACTTAAACCTAACCTTTACCATGTGCAATCCCTAAAATCAGAGGAAATTATAGATGAATGACACGGATGTACAAGTACCAAACACTGATTGTAAGCCTAAACTGGTTCTTTAAATCTGATTGGTTAATCACAATGTTGTTCCAGGGTCAACAAAGATGTTGATTCAGGAACATGTCACACTTGGTAAAATTCTGCCTCAAAAACCATAAAGGGGCGTATAAAGAAATATACACTGAAATCATGAGGCCTCCTCTCGTGTTTCAGGTAGCAGATGACTCTCGCTCTCCGAGTCCTCCTGTCCAGGGCCGATCATCAAGAAACAGTCAGTATCAGGACATGGTTCCTGTAGGTGAGTGTGCACTCACATGTTTACAAAGTGTGCACACACGCACTAACATATCATAACACATATCTGTTTTTACAGCTTATAATGAGAAGATTGTCGCCTTTCTGAGACAGCCCAACATTTTTGAGATTCTGCAAGAAAGACAGCCGGAGCTCGTGAGAAACCACTCCCTTAGGTACATTTTCCTACAGTTTTCTGATTGAACAACCGATGTCGACAGAGAGCAGAATTTCTTACTGTATTTTGAAGAGATTGTGCTATAGTTATGTACAGTTATAATTATATAATAGCTGATTTCTAAAATATGTCTCATGTTTTAGAGAGAAGGTTCAGTTTATCCGCAATGAGGGGCCAACTGGGTTGGCCCGTCTGTCCAGTGATGCAGACCTAGTTATGTTGCTCAGGTAAGTTTATGCGGCATTCGTATCATATGTATTACAGCTAAACATATGCCTGCCAGTTTCCCTTTGCTTGAGATACGCATGCATTAGTTGACTGTGTACTTTACACTACCATTCAAATGTCTGGGGTCAGTAAGATTTTTCTGAAGAAAATACATTTATTCAACAAGGACCCATAAATTGACCAAAAGAGACAATAAATATGATTATGATTAAAAACACGGAGATGAATTATTAGTAAATATAAGAAAATATGACTTTAAATTATTGCTGTTTTTTTTTACTTTCTTTTCATGAAAGAATCCTAATAAAATGTGTGACAGTTTCCCCAAAATTTTAATCAGCACAACTACATTGTCTACCATGACAATATAGAAGTGCTGATTAAAATGTATAAAACAAATAATAAAAAAAATTCAATAAGTAGCAAATCAGCATTTCTGAAAGATCATGTGACACTGAAGACTGTTTGTGACAGATTTGCCTAAGAAGATAAAATTGTAATAGTATTTCACAAAATTACTGTTGGTTTTGTATTTTTGGTCAAATAAATGCAGGCTTGATGAGCCTAGGAGATTTATTAAAAGAAATCTTTAAAACTTAAATCAACCCCAAATTTTAAAGGGTAGAGTATATGTAAAAAAAAAGCTGTGTAAAAAAAAAGCTCTGACAGCCTGACTGACACCTAGCTCAGGTTAGAATACACACCTGTTACCTGGCCCTCTCTCCTTGCAGTCTGTTTGAAGAGGAAGTGATGTCTTATGTGCCGCCCAATGCCTTACTGCTCTCCAGCTACTGTCATGCCTCCCCACAGAGCTCCCCTGGTGAGACGTCACATGACCCAGACTCACATTTTAACAAATAATTCCCTGTCTTGCCCCTTTTCCTGCTTTGTATCCTCCATTACAAGAGTAAATAACGAAAGTGGAAGACCCTGTGGACTAATCTGTATGTTTACCTGATCACGCATGTGTTTAAAACAGTTATTCTGATTGTGATATATTTGCTTTTAAATTTTAGATTAAAAGTTAGTTGTATTGTGGATGGATTTGCCAAGGTAGGTTTCAACCCACTTTTCATTCCAGCTATTCAAATCTTTTCTTGTTCACAGGCACTCCACGAGCCAATGCTCGAGCCCCTGCACCCTACAAGCGGGATTTTGAGGCCAAACTTAGAAGCTTTTACCGCAAAATGGAAACCAAGGGCTACGGGCAGGGTCCAGGAAAAGTGAAGTGAGTTCCATCTTAAAAAACATTTGATAATTCTCCATCAGCAGCAAGCATCTGTTGCCCACCAGTTCGGGGGTTGGTTAAAAGAAATAAAATTCTGTCTAATGGTAAAATTCTAAAATATAGTCAAATATAGTATAAATATAGTCATAAATATCTTTTTTTTAATTAACATTGCAATCTTTAAATAAATAGGTTGTTTCTACAACTAAACTTTGTTCTAGATCTTTAGACCAAACAATATGGTGTGTCAAGGTAAACTGTCAGCACCAAATATGAAGCCACTTTTATATGCTTAAATGAATCCGTCTTTCTTTGGATTATCTGGCTTATTGTGTCCAAATGTGGTTTTACTTACCTTTTTAGGTTAATAATTAGAAGAGACCACCTGCTGGAGGATGCTTTCAACCAGATCATGTGTTATTCTCGCAAAGACCTCCAGAGAAGCAGGCTTTACGTCAGCTTTGTTGGAGAAGAAGGGTTGGTATTATTGAGATCATTTAAGTGACGTTTATGCAGTACAGCAGGTGTTTATCTCATACAGATGTCATAGCTGACTCATAATTGTAGCTGTAATTTAAATAAAGATGCTCCTTTTGAATTCATTTTACAGTTTGAAACTAAACCACATGACAGTATTATTACATTTATTTGTGCATTGATTGGAATTGTCAGTGCATTATATATAGCTGTCTGTTTTTCTTCAGGCTGGACTATAGTGGTCCATCAAGAGAGTTCTTCTTCCTGGTTTCCCGTGAGCTCTTTAACCCATACTATGGACTATTTGAATACTCAGCTAATGACACATACACTGTGCAGATCAGTCCCATGTCAGCCTTTGTGGACAACCACCATGAATGGTAATCAATCAATGGATGGATGAATTGAATCAGTTTATAACAAATGTCTAAAGGTTTTGAACTTTTAGATTAATCTTGTCTTTTTTAGGTTCCGGTTCAGCGGACGTATTCTGGGGCTTGCTCTAATTCATCAGTACCTATTGGATGCATTCTTCACCCGACCTTTCTACAAAGGCCTTCTTCGCATGTGAGTCTTCACTTCGAGAACATGTAAAATTAGTGTAATTCTGTCACTTAATATATATCTCTCTGCAGTCCATGTGATTTGAGTGATCTAGAGTTTTTGGATGAGGAGTTCCATCAGAGTCTCCAGTGGATGAAGGACAATGACATTGAGGATATGCTAGACCTTACCTTTACTGTCAATGAGGAGGTGTTTGGACAGGTACTAATGTCTTATGAGTGTGTGTTTGTGTGTGTTGGCTGATAGCATCAGTATATTTAGAGGACTAATCTGGGATTTAGCTCATCTCCCAATATTTGATGATAAATATTTGAGCATTATTCTACACTTACCTCTAGAAAAGCCCTAAACCTCCGCAAGAGTAACATATCCGCAACAGTGTTATTTTAGTATTATTTATACCCTGGCTGTTATAGTATGTATTTATATTTTTAATTAATATTGTGTAATTAATATTATATATTTCAATTTGTATTTAAAATGTAAAGTTTTAGAAATTTTATGTGCTTTTGCCATTTTATTGTCTGTTTATTTTAATTTTTGAGTTTTAAGTTTTTCATAAAAAATATTTATATTTAATTTTGTTTCAATTACTGTAAAGCATTAAAATAAGTTGGTGCCGATAGACTTGTGGGTAGTGCACCAACATATAATGCAGTTACTAAAAAACAATAAACAATTCCCATAGATTTGTGTTGAAAAGCAAATATGCAAACATCCTAGTCACACAACTCAGACAACAGCCTAAAAACACATTAGCAACACCCTAGTAACCAACCAGACCACCCTAACAACTCTCTAAGAACCACTCAGAACTGGAAGTTTGCGACTGATTTTACCTCCGTATTGTGACGTACTTCTGAGAGAAACAGAATATTGAATAAGTAAAATAGAGGACGGGGCTTGTTTTTTCTCCTTTGAATTGATTGGATGTAGTAAAGTTTGTGTTTCATTTAGAAATGAACACCGACAGTTGGAGGTGTGTGGTTAAGAATGTCATGCTCATGCCCAAGCTGTCAAACTGACGTCATCAGAGAAGGCCCATTATTTTATAGGAGAGGAGCATTTTCAGAGTTGGATTAAAGATTATGAGGGAAAACATTTTATTAAAATTTTTTGGATTGACTTGCACGGATGAATTGTTCACCACAAAAATAGCAAGAGCCGCTAACAAAATAAATATAGTCCGATTTGATTTCATGTGGACTTTAACAATGAAATTAGCACTTGGAAAACTATAAGAACAAGAATATATCTGCAAATTTTGTACAGGCTAGTACATGCTTCTTCAGAAATGTTAAATCTATTTTAGTTAGCCAAGGTTATTGTGAAATTATATAATATGAGAGTGAACTGGAAGTTTCTTTATGTCAGATTACAGAGCGAGAGCTGAAACCAGGTGGGTCTGGCATCCCTGTGTCAGACAAGAACAAGAAAGAGTACATTGAACGCATGGTGAAGTGGCGGATTGAGAGAGGTGTGGCCCAGCAGACAGAGAGTCTCGTGAGAGGATTCTACGAGGTATGAAGTCCATAATTATTAATGACTCGTGATTTAACTTTGCTTGATCTAAGACCATGTAACTGCGCAGGTGGTGGACGTCCGACTCGTCTCCGTGTTTGATGCTCGAGAGCTGGAGCTGGTCATTGCTGGGACAGCGGAAATTGACCTAGCTGATTGGAGAAGCAATACAGAATACAGAGGAGGTATTTTGTTGGAAGAGATTCAAGTGTTGTTTTACACCAGGATATAATAATGTGGATATTACAGCAGGATATCATAATGTGATGTTATCTCTGTCTTTGAAGGTTACCACGATAACCACATAGTGATTCGATGGTTCTGGGCTGCAGTGGAGCGTTTCAACAACGAACAAAGACTACGACTCCTTCAGGTACACCCAGATCTCACAAACAGAATGGGTCTCATATACTACTATGAAGTTATTATAATTTTTTTTTTTTAAGAAATAAATGCAGCAGTGGTGAGCATAAGAGACTTCTCTTAGGAGATTGTCTTCTGAATTAATCTTACTTGCTCAGTAAGATCAGTTACATTACCTAATTCAATACGTGCTTTGTTTTTTCCAGTTTGTTACAGGCACTTCCAGCATTCCCTATGAGGGTTTTGCCTCTCTGAGGGGCAGCAATGGCCCACGTCGATTCTGTGTGGAGAAATGGGGCAAAGTGACTTCCCTCCCCCGGTATTTCTGAGCTTTTTTATATGTAGTGTCTCACACAAGGATAGAAGAGTAACTTTTATGTGTTAACTAACACCGATTATCAATCCGCTAATGCCACATTGTCTCTATATGTTTTTGTAGGGCTCACACCTGCTTTAACCGGTTGGATCTTCCTCCCTACCCCTCCTTCTCCATGCTCTACGAGAAGATGCTCACTGCTGTGGAGGAGACCAGCACCTTTGGTCTGGAGTGAGCTCCTATCACAGCAAAAGTGCTATTGATTTTTTTTTTCTTTCTCAGTTCTCCACAATCTGGCTTACCACGCAGGCTTCATTCTCATCCCTCATTCTTCCCTACAACCTTGGTAACCCGGACTCTTATATAATTGTCAAGTCTACGGAACTGGAATATATGCCATCAAATGACGGACTGGGCATGTGCCAACTCCTGCTCTATATTGTATGGAAACAAAATCCTGTGATAACTGCATTCAATTCCTCACACAAAAACAGACTTACACATTCACAGAAATCAGAACTGGAGTCTTGATCATCTGGTTTTGGTTTGTCTGTCTGGACCAGAACATTTTGATCTATGCTCTAGGGTTTTGCCTTTTGTTCTTGATTGAGCTGCTTTTTAAGTCCAAAGATGTTTCATTACAGTAATCCAGTCACTATATTTCATTTCTGTAGGGTTTGAAGGAACAACCCTATGATAGTTTTTGCTGCAGGGCTTTGTCACGGAGATACAATGTCAGTTAAGACCAACTTTTTGGCTTCAGAGCATTCACTTCGGCGGTCTTGGTTTTGAGGGGTCTGATTCTGGACCTAAAGGTAAATGATACTGATCTTGGCAGCAGCTCTGAAAACACAACTCATTCTTTTTTTCCCATCTTTTAAGAGAATGAAAACACACAAAACAGCATGCACACTCTCTTATAGAGATTCTTGCACCAAATGTAGTGGTTGTAGAATAGCAACCTGGCAACCTGAACATCCTAGGTTCAAACCGTGAGCTAGAAATTTCCTCTATCACCTCTTGTGCACTTGAGCAAGACATTTATCAGCAGACTGTTCCAGGGGACTGTAAATGTAGTAATTCACTTTGGTTGGTCGACACTGATTAACTAACAAACACCAACACTTAGTACTTTGTTACATGCACATATTTTTTAATTCACAACCTTTTATGCAACCCACAAATGTTACTAAAAACTATGAATGTATAAACACTGATCACCATGTGCAAAAGATTTTTGTGTATCAGGAAAGGTAGATTTGTTCTTAGAGTCCATCATAAGGAGACCTATTGCTCTAAACTGTGGAGACAGACATAAACAGTGGCCTTGAAATTATCTTTATTAATATGTATAGTTGGATATAGTTAATATAACAAAATATATAATGTTGTGTGCAGTCCACTGGAGTAACTTAAAACCAGGGCTGCAGTGGTTAAAACCAGTTAAAAAGGGTGAACAAGCTTCTTCTGCTATAATAAACAAAGGAAAATGAAAGGAAAAAAAAAACAAAAAGATGAGAAAAGCTGTTTAACATGTGTAGGGAACAGCAAGCCAAACTGAAAGACCCTTGCACAAGCAGTATGAAGTATTTTAGAAATATGACATAATAATGGAACAATCTCTGAGCAGAAATTTCCATTTAATGAACCACAGATAGAAGCTCAACACTAAAATAGAGGATGAAAAGGTCTTCATTTTTGGGTGACAAGTTGCACCCCTCGTTTACAGACATGTAGTTTCTTTCTGTGGTCCCTTTCCTAAGCCCTCACACACACACACACACACTCAGCAATACACTAAAATCACACATTCACACCATACAAATGCTGATCTGGTCAAAGCACGGATCCTAGGATATGGATTTGTCTTAAAACAGCTCCTTTCTCTATGTAACTGATCTTTGGATAAAATACTGCATGCAGGGTCAAAGAAGCAGTACCTGAGTTTGACCCTTAGATGGCGTTGTGTCATAGCTTGATATTGCATGCTGGAATTAGTGAAACAACACGAGTCCAGATTAGCTTAATTTGCATGAGAAGTTGCTGTTAATTAGGGGTGGGATGGGATTGGGGACAAAAATAAATAAAGAAAAAAATCACTTCCATACTTTTCATACTTCCTCTGCGCCGTTATTTAAACTTTATGGGTCACTGATCGTGCAAAATGATGCTGATGAAAGAGCCATCACTTGAAACCAGTTGGTGAAAATGTGAACCTGCATGCGTTCTATGATGTGTCCATATTTGTATATAGCTGTAATATATGTATGTCAGTCTTGTCCTGTGTTTAAATTATATTTTGCACTGAATGTACCAGAGATTTGAGTCCCAGTCTAATCTCTTTTGCCGTTTGGCTTTTATTTGTTTGTCAAATACTGGTATTTTCCCATCTGACACTGGCAGATTTGAAAAGTGTTGTCAGAGCCATGGTTTACATTTTATCTTTCTGCTAGGCCAATCAAACTGCACGTGACAGTTTACTGCTTGAGTTTACATTTCTATGTTTCAAAGTCCAGTACTTTAGTGGTCTGTTGTAGGGACAAAAAACCCCCAAAGATTCAGACCGACAAAAAGTTCCAGTTCTTCAGCATCTGACAGTATTACAACGTGCAAAACAGATAAGCAGGAACTGAACACTCAAACAAAAATAATTAGCTCACTCTTTATCAAATGCATGAATATGAATGATATAAAACAGCCTTGTTTGTGACCCTGAACCTCAAAGCCAGTTATAGTCATGGGTTTATTTGTAGCAATAGCCAACAATACACTGTATGGGTCAAAATTATGAATTTTCTTGCCAAAATCATTAGGATATAAAGGTTAACGCATGTTCCATGAAGACATTTTTTTAATTTCCCACCGTAAATATATCTAAACTTAAATTTTGATTGGTAATAGGCTATTTAAATGGCCAAGACCCCAATTTGGACAACTTTAAATGCTATTTTCTTCATTTTTAGATGTTTTGCACCCTCAGATTCCAGATTTTTATAAAGTTGTAGGCCAAATATCGCACTATGTATAAACCATACATAAATGGAAAGTAATTTTTTTTCAGATTTCAGATTATAAATCTCAATTTAAATCTCCAAATGATATTTTACTTTTTCCGCTTATTTTAAAACAGAGTTAGTTGTCACTAGCCTATAACATAATGAAACAGTATATCAGCCAAATATTATTATTGTTTATAGCATTACATTATCTATCTATCTATCAATCAATGGGGGACATGCTAACGATCACCAGATGACGTACGATCATAGTGGTGACGTAGCGCCTCGCTGCTCGCGCTGGCATCAGGGCAGAATTTGAAACTGTGGAGCCGGTGGACAAGAGGCGAAACTACGAATCGAAACCGCTTTACCTCAGCAAGGACTAGTTAGCCAGACAAGCGCGCTTATTCTTCTTCAGCTTCTTTCCGAGTTTATTAGTCTGTCCGCTGTTGCTCCTGTGAGAAAAGGAAGAGGGTGCCCGTTCTAAACTTTAGTGGAGTGATTTTGTCCTAAGTGAAACACAGCGCTGTCTGTCGGTCGGTGTGTATTTTTAACAAAATGAGGCGAATCTCTTTGTACCTTTGTCTAAATAAAGGACGTAGTTTAATTTGGCAGTTTTAGCGGTATATTTGAAAGCTAAATGAGCTAATCTGTGCTAGCTGGAAGCTCTTAGCGTCGGTTATCGTGTTCAAACTCGACTGAACTCACTCCACTGTGGCGAATTCATTTATTGTCGACTCTTTCTGAATAACCGCGAGCTAACCACTCTTTTACTAAAGCCTTTTCATCGTTGGCGGCGTGAACACCGCGAAGAGGCCGGTGGCAGTGGGTGTTTTTTTCCTGGTAGTGAGTCTGAACATGAAGAGTGTGCTGGTCTAGTGATAATAAGCGGTCTGCAGATTGACTGGACACTCGCTGGAGGTGATGGCCCGGAGGAGGCTGGACAGTCGCAGTGGATCCTCGGCTCTGCTGTCAGAGATCCACGCTCCCATCCACACGGATCCTCTGGACGCCGTGTTTGACATGAGCAACGAACTGGGCAGGTGTGTGAAAAACTCCTTATTACCTAAAATATGTATTCTTGTAAGTATTCTCATGCTTCATTTGATGTTCTCATACAGTTTTTTATGTGTGTTGATGAACATTAGAGTGATTACACACACAATCACGCAAAGAATTTACCCTTACTGTATAAATATGTGTATGCATGGGTTCTGTCACATCTTGCAATTCTGTGATGCTAAAGTATTGTCATATAGTTAATTAAATAAACTACTTGTCACTAGTAGTTTTAGGGAACTATAGCATGTTTTTGTTTTCTAAATGTAGCTATTGCTCTATACGTCACATCATATCTTTGAGTACATGTTTATAGTTTGTTTATATATTATTGCAATTAAGTATAACTCTTATGATACCATTCTACAGAAGTCTTGAGGTTTTGAAGTGGATTAAAAGAAATGTTAATCAAAGTTGACCTAAGAATGTATTTTGCTTTTAGGTTTTAGGACAGCTTTAATGAATGGTTTAGATCCACTTTAAATGTTGACCAGTGTAATATGCTGGTTTGGTTCCAAAGATACTTTTCCTATTATTATCAATGTTATGCACTTTTGTGTTGCTTCTTTTTTTAATGGAAACTGTGATTAATGTTTTTCAAAACTTACTAATGAGTGTAATTTTCAGTATACAAATCTTAATTGTCAAATTAATACGTCCTTGCTTTATAAAATGTATTTCATTTCAGTGGGTATGTGCGTATAGTTGTGATATTTACAGCATCATTACCATTAAGGGAAGTATTGTGGTCCCAGATCATAAGGCATCATATGAACTGTAGGAAAGATGTGTTCCTGGTTTATTTTGTTTATTTTTTACAGAGTGAGTAGGACTGAAGGTTGTCTAGAGTATGGAGTCTGTCCTGCTTAGCTATTCCGGATTGGAAAGGCCTTGCTCACTGAACTGTGACTAATATGTGTGTGTGTGTGCGTGTGTGTGTGTGTCACTGCTAAAGCACTACAGCACAGCTTTGGATCTTGCAGGAAGGAAACCCATGTGGGAACCAGACCCAGTTTTGTCCTGTGCTGTAGATTGTACTGTGAATACTGAGAAAGAGGAAGTGACATTGGTCTCTTCCTCTTTTTCTCTCTCTCAGCATTTGCATACAGCCATATTCGGACTGTTTTTATGCTGCTGGCTGTGTTGTTTAACAGGAAATTATTTCACAGTCCACTTAAAGTTTTAACTCTTCAGTGGGAAGATGTTTTGTTGTTTGTTTCTGCGGAGGAAGGTGCAGTTCTGTGTAAATCTGAGTGTGAATACCGTTAATTGTTACGTGGTTTTTATGAGATGGCAAAATGCGAAGTTGTTTAAATAAAGCAGTTTCATTTTGAATCTGGACCATAAGAATGGGGTTTATTGGTGTTTACTTGCATTGGAAAATACCTTGAAAGGTCAGGGATTTTTCCCCAGTCTGGGAGAGTCAAAGAAATGATTAATCATTGAAATAACAGTATTATTGATTCAATTCTTACGGTTTCTATTATTTTGTTGATATACACAATTCAAAATATTTAAGGTCTTGGAGTTTTTAGCTACATCTAGCAAGGATGCAATTTGATAAATTGATCAAAAGTGACAGTAAAGACATTTAAATGTTACAAAGGATTTCAAATAAATGCTGTTTTTCTTAACTTTGTAATCATGAAGGTATCTTGAAAAAAGTGTCACCGTTTCCACAAAAATATCAAGTAGCTGTTTAGTTACTGTGCTCAGCATTAGAAGAAATATTGCTCAAATCAGCATATTAAAATGCATTTTAAATGATGTGATGCTAAAGATTGTGGTAATGGTTACATATTAAAATATACTGAAATAGAAAAATATTGTAGTTTAATATTTCCTGACATTAGCCTACCGCTTTTACTTTTTATTTTAATAGCTTGGATAGAACATAAGTCTAGGTAGGTAGTATATACTTTTTTACAAGTTTAATTTTCACTGTCTGCTTTGACTTAGTTCCAAGATAGAAAAGATACAGTATATGTGATATACAGTACAGCACAGTATGATACATTCTTACATAACAACATATTATAACAAAATCTGTTTACAGTCTGGTCTAAAGAATTGTGGGATTGATTTTGAGTATATACTTACATATCACCTGTTCATGATGTGACAATAATTGCAGTTTTTAGAGTAAAGACTGGCCTACATCAGTCATCTAACCTGATATTACACTGTGAGAACATCTAATGGAGGGTTTGAATCACTTAATAGCTATCTGTGTCAGTAAGAGCTTTAGTGTGAATGAGAGAACTGCTTTAGGTGGGACTGATTGCATGCACACTGTGACGTCTTTAAAGTGCATCATAAAAATGGTGCTTTGTTTATACCTCAAAAATGTCCATTTGTCAGATTCTGCCTCCATTATACTCATTTTATTCTTTCACTCACTCTTTTTGTTTCTGTTCATCTCCCTCAGGGGGAAGTTTGCAGTGGTGAAGAGGTGTGCGGAAAAGGCCACAGGGAAAGTCTTTGCTGCAAAGTTCATCAAGAAGCGGCGACGAGGTCGCGACTGCAGGGCAGAGGTCATTCATGAGATTGCCGTTTTAGAGGCGGCGAAGAACAACCCTCGTGTGGTGAACCTGCACTCTGTATATGAAACCGATCATGACCTCGTTCTAATGCTGGAATAGTGAGTGCTGTGATTAGATGCATCAATTGTACGCCCAGTTCACAGAAGGACTGTTGAGCTCAGTACTAAGAATTTCTATGAATGTGTTTGTGTGCCAGTGCGGCGGGTGGTGAGATATTTGACCACTGTGTGTCTGAGGAGCTGTTGCCAGAAAGTCAGATCACCCGTCTGATACGACAGATGCTTGAGGGAATTCACCTTCTGCACCAGAGCAGCGTGGTCCACCTGGACTTGAAGGTCAGATGCCCGGCTGCCTTTAATGTTTTAAATGAGATTATCTGTATTTCTTCTAAAATACACTAGTTTTGTTATTATTGAAAATACTGACAATGTTTTTCTTTGATTCAGCCCCAGAATATTCTCCTGACGAATCTGAGCCCATTGGGGGATATAAAGATAGTGGATTTTGGCTTGGCCCGCAGGTTGGGCTCTGCTGGGGAGCTCAGAGAGATTTTGGGAACCCCCGAGTACGTAGGTAAGGTTTATTCCGTGGCATTTATCCTAAATTCACACACATCTCCGTGTTCGTCTGCTCATCACAACTGAAGAGTTCATGCTCAGTGAAAATGATGTATATCATGACTGTTTTTGTTTTATTTTTAACGATATATCCAGCCCCTGAGATCTTGAACTATGAACCAATCACCACAGCAACAGACCTCTGGTGAGTCTTAATCTTTTTCATCAGGTGTTTCAATATACAAGGTTCCCACAGGGTGATATCCAGACGTGAAAAAGTCATGGGACATTAATAAAATTGTAGAAGGTCATGGAAATTCCAGTGGTCATTAGACAGTTTTCTATTTATACTCATAGTTCATGGAAAACTTTGAATGTATTGAAAAGTCTGGCCATCACATGCTCATACCATATTCTGCTAGGTAAAGGAACAAAATATACTACTGTTAAAATTTTGGCATCAGTAAAAAAAAAAAAATGTAAACGTTCTTAAAGATTTCTTTTTGTGCAACCTGTATTTAAAAATACAGTGATAACATTTAATGTTGAAAACAGTTGTGTTGCCTAATTTTATTCAAAATAAGCTAGAATATAGTAAGCTAAAATTTGCCTTGAATAGACCAGCATGTTCAGGCAGGGAGACGAGAGGTCAGAAAACCAGCTGAGGCAGCAGCTGGATAGTCTAATACTAGAGCCAAAACACTTTGTGCAAACAAGGGATATTTCATGTTTGTTGTTGTTTGAGATGGTTTTTAACTGATTGTGTGCCTGTTGTCATCAGGAGTGTGGGCGTGATCGCTTATATGCTGGTGACAGGAGAGTCTCCCTTCGCTGGCGAGGATAAACAAGAGACCTTCCTAAATGTATCCCAGGTGAACGTGGAATACAGCAGAGAGGCTTTCTCAAGGGTGTCTGAACTGGCTGTCGACTTCATCCGGAAACTGCTGGTCAAAGCACCAGAGTAAGTCTGCCCTTGCGACTTTCAAACAGTTAGAGGAAGTGAAGCTTGTTTGCCAAGCTCTGTACTGCGCAAAAATAATGTACGCTACTGCTTCTAGATGAAGAGTCATATGATAAGTGCTATGGGAAATTTTCCCACTACAGAGTGGTAATTACTCAATTCAGTTTTATTATGCATTATAGATTTTCAGAAATGAAGTCATTTCAATAGGCTTACAAATTAACTTGTCCAATGATCACTCTTTCCCCATTGCCATAGATTGTATAACTATTGGTTATCACAAAGTATAAAGTCCAAGTTTAATTTTTTTTTTCATTTGTCTTCACACATTTACAGAAAACATTTAAGCATGAAAGCAACTGAGATTAAGTGAGGTCAAACTGTTAAGCAAAAATGGCAGTAAAACATTTGGTTGTTCTGAATAGAATTAAAATGGTAGATTTCCACTTTGCTGTCATAAACTAATTAATGTACTTAAATTTTATTACTACTCTTTACTGTTTCAGCAGAATAGTATCAGAATGTTTTCCATTCAGCCACATACCAAACATGAATTCTCCCGTTTTATCAGGGACCGTCCCAGTGCAGCTGATTGCATGACCCATCCCTGGCTGTGGCTCCATTCTTCAGGTTCTGACCCGATCCCCATGACCCCACGCACTCCCCGGGAAAGGAGTTTCGGTGGGAAGTGGTCTGCACCACCCGAGGATCCCGAAGACAAAGAGAACATTTTGGACTCGCCGCACGCCAAGAGGTTTCGTTTTGAGGAGGACATGTCAGCCACGGGCGACGGTGACCACTTGTGCTGATCCGAAAGGGAAACACACTTGCACTGAATAGCATTTTCGGCCCTTTTCGTTGGCCCCCACACAGCACCAGCAAACATGCTTCTGTCCGAATGCTGTTTTTTCCAACATTCTTTGGCCAACCAAAGATGACTTTTTTCACAGAAGGGCCCAATCTAGTGTAATGTTAATATTATAATAGTAAGAATCTAAATATCTATGTTGCTGTCCTGTCTCAAGATGCCTTTTAAGTTATTAATCTGAACATTTTAATTGCCATTCAGTATCAATTTAATTTTCTGCTGATCTTAGCCCATGTTAATCTCAACAATATTACCATTACTGCACTTAAGGGATTTCCAACAATAAGGGATTTGAAAAAGACAGACGCTCGAGATTCAGTGTTTTTTTTAATTCTGCTTTAATGAAAGATGAATGTTTGAGCACACTAAAGTCTTCGCTCTTTGTGTCTCAACATCAGAAAGAGTTTGTACGATTAGACTCTGTTAATTCAAAACACCTCGTGAGATGCTCTGTTATAAAGGTTCAGTGCAGGAATGCTCTCGGTGTATGGGTGTGTGTTTTGTCTTACGTCCTCTTCTTTCTTGTGGCATTGACACATTAGTGGGCTCCATAAAATGTGACTCAACTCAAACATGCATAACACACCCTGGATTACTCAAATATGTGTTTGCATTGGTCACAGAACTTCCTCCTAGATAATGACTAAAGAAAAGCAGGAAAGCACTTAAACCCTCTATTATATATGCTTGTGTCACTAAAATAAGAGAAAATGTTTTTTAACAGCTTTAGATTTAGTAAATCAACTATCTATTTTATAATGATTTTTATTTTAAATATTTCATTTTTTATTGCAAACCTATTGTATAATAAACTATTATTAAGCAACATGCCAGCATTCCCCAATGGCAGGCGCCTATATCTCAATGCCTGTGATGGCCTACATAATCTTGAATGACAGTTTTTATCTATGCACCAATCTGAGGTAACTCAGGGTTTTTGTTACCTTTTTTGTGCAGGTGTTTAAGCTAATGATGGAGGTTTCAGTCTTTATTCATTCCAGCCTTGTTCTCAGGGTTAGCTGTAACTGCACAGTTTACCGGTGTATATTTCTTGAGTGCCTTTGTGTGCATTTTTTTTCTGTGCTTGAGCCGAACAGCCTGACTTGATCTTCTGTAATACCGGTGCAGCACATTCATATGGATGTATTATTGATAATGTTTAATTAAGATATGGTACACTCTTTTAAACGGATGACCTATTGTATTTAAAGTAAATTATTTCTATGTGCTTTTGGTCATGTATTCAGTGAGATTTAGAAAGGAAAACAGTATTAAAGTTATATTTATGGTCTTGGACTATGTAGGGCATGAAAAGATGGGTTATTAAAGTTGGCTGTTATTGTCGAAATGATATGGTTATGTTCAGATAGTGAAGTATGTTTGGTTGTGATCAAAGTACAGGTTGTGATTTCTGGAATGAAGGCAAATGAATGTTAGAATATTGTGGTGGAAAGCATGTAGTAATTCTACAAATATAAGTAGATCAGCTTCAGGTTTATTGGTGTAATATTTCGTTTTGAGTGGCTGTTAGAACTGGAAATGTTAGTATTGCAGAATTCAGTCTTAAGGTCGAGCCCTTCGGTTATTGTTCTCTGTGAAAAGAGGTGTGAAGAGCTCATGTGTGTTTGTGTGCTCAGGGCCCTACGGTTTCCCAGAGATGTCACCAGTCTGCAATCATAATAGGGCTATTGTCTCCTAAGACGAGAGGCTCTTGTCACGGTCGTGTGCTCACTGTATGCCGTCATCTTAAAGGAAAACTTGAATCTATTCCTTGCCTGGGAAACAGCCTCAATCATGTTTAAGGGCCATGAGGTATTTGAAGCTGGAGTTCAAAAGAGAATAGACCAGGCTTTGGAGAGCATTTCTGAGCAGTCACTGTGGTATTTGAAGAAAGCTTGTGACTAACTTTGTAAGGACACTTAAGGGATAATAAACTTTCTTTATTCTCTTACTATCTTAGGCAGGTTTAGTAAAAACTGATAATAGAACATCATTTCGTGATGAAAACTGTTTTGAGATTTATATGTACCAGAATAAATGTTGCTCAAATGATTTACAAAAATTCTAATAAAGCCATTTACAGTCTAGTTGTAAAGGATGTACCCTAAATATAGATTTTGTATGTTGTTGGTTTATGGCTTGTAACATTTTCAGTTTTGTTTTTAAAATAAGAACATTGCTCATGCAGCGCCATTGATTTATTTAACATTTCCTAGCTCTGACATGTCAGACTTGAATAAATTCTTATATTTCTGAAATGCGTCATCTGACTATTCTTCTTCAAATTTTCCACGTCAATAAGTAATAATAAAAATGTTGTGAAGCAAACTGCCTTTAGGTTCAAGGATATAGATTGTACATCTATATCCAAGGACAAAGAGTATGTTTATGATTTTTAAACTAATCAGCCTTACACACACACACGTGAACTTGTAATGCATTTTTTAAAAATAATATTTAAATATACAATTATTTCAGATTAAACAGATCACACAAACATTTCAACATTTTTATTGAATTACATCAGCCTGGAATGACTATGAAGCAGGAAGTACATTCATCGCATTACATTGAGGATATTGCAAAATCCATGTTCATTTGTATTTGATAGAATGAATTCAACAGGACAAGCCAAATAAAATGCGCCACCTAGAGTCTTCTGAGATTCAATACTGGAACCGTTTTAAATGCTAACCATCAAGCAGTCACTAAAACATTTCACTACAAGTTTGTAAATAAAATATTTTAAATTAGTTTTTTCCATCTAACCAAAAATATATTCTGTACATTTGATTCTAGTGGAAGATCCTTAGATTTTTTAAATCTGATTATCTAATAAAATAAACACCAAATATTAAACACGAACGATGATGATGAATCCACTGATGTAAGACTATATACGCAGGAAACACTTTTCATTCAAGTCTATCCATATGTAATAACGGATACATACTTGAATGAAAATCCATGCTTTTTAATTTAACAACATAAATATATTAATAAGCACTTTCAGATTGCTCTTGTTTTCTATGCTGTGAGAATTGAGAACCCTTAGAAAATAAGGAAGGTGATGATTTTACAAGAATATCCGCATTCCAAACAGACTAAGAAATATCATACTATATCAGACAGAGCTGATGTATTTAGATGCAACAGGCAACGAATAAGGCTTAATGTCAGGTAGCTAAACGTTTTACAAGGTTGGTCATTAAGCTCCAGTCTTGTATTTTATGAGTGTTTTGTAGGCAGCACAGTTATTCTATCAAAGCCTGGAAACCCAAAGCTCTCGACTAACTGATATATCAGTGCAATACAAAGCTTGTCTGCTCTGCAAAGAATACATTCCATGTTAAGACTTGATTGAGAACAGTCAGAATTCCTGAATCACCCGAAAGTGATTCTCGATAGATGCAGGCTCATCCTCAAAGTGCAGCTTCTGGCTAAGACAAGCTCCCAGATCCTCCAGAGTCTTTATAAAGTGGCGGTGCTCTCGCCCGACCCACGCCCTCATCGGGTCACATACCTCATATGGAGTGACATGGGCGTGAATAGCCACCCCGCTGGAGGCCAGCTCACCCAGAGCACACTTTTCGGTCACCCAGGTCTCACTGCCGCCAGGGTGTCCTCCATCCAGCCAGTACATATCTGAAACACTGTCCAGAAACAAGCTCAGTTCTGGATCTGCTCGAGCTCCAGCCAGCTCATACACCATCTGATTGAGAACAACGCATCCTTTACTGAAGCCTACTATGGTGAGAGTGAAACCTGCAGGCAGGGGGCCAGGGGTGGATGTACCACTCAGAGGGGGTAAAGGGTTTGAGAGGCCAGCCCGCTGCATGCTGTGACCCAGGAGTGCCCTCAGGTGGCGAATGGCACCGTAGTCTGGAGAGTGTTCTGGTGCTCCAAATAGGTTGCTCTCTACAAAGTTCTGATAGCAGCTGAACTTGTGTAAGTACATTCGGGATGCACGGACGACCCAGATATGGCGGCCAGGGAAACGATGGCCCAGGGTGAGGGCGACACGCTCCAGATTCCAGGACTGCCATGGGGTAGCGTCAGGCTGAAGAGCCATTTCCTGCTGAAAGTTCTGCATAGGTATATTTAAGGTTTTATTAAAATATATATTAAAATATTATTATATGTTATATTAATATATATTAAAATAGATAGGCTTATCCAGAATATAAACTTGGAAAATAATGAGACAATGAGATATGAGCATCACTCTCCAAGTCTAAAGCATTTCAGAAACCCTCAGCAACCTGGCTTAAAGTGATGCGATATGTGCAATAATTCAACAGACCTGTGTTGTGGGCCTGTTTTCAAGGTCTCTAATGAAAAACTAAATATAGAGATCCAGCCCAGCAGCAACAGAAGCTAAACTGTATCAAATGACTGTAGTGAATAATCAAAAGGGGGTCCACAGTTTAATACGCATTCTTTTGTCTAACATAGTCATATTTTGGATCAAATCAAAACTTTATATCTAATTACTGACTATGCTGAGCTCTTTCCTAAGGCATGACTGATTAAAAGGCCATTCAGTGGTACTGATGACATGCACCAACCTGAATGTCTCCAGGAAAGAAGACTACGTGGTCGTTTCCTTTTTGCAGGTCCTCTGAATCATTGTCGCATCGTCTCTGCTTTTCAGTAGCAGGTCTTAGGACCAGAACATCATTCACGCGGTTTTGATCGTAACCGGGGACTGAAGTCAGGCGGAGCAGGGCGGGAGCAGCAGCGGAGGTCCCGGGCCCGCACAGCCCCGCCGCTGCGGTCATCTTCCTCGCTATTGCAGCTAGCGATAAACAAGCCACTACCGATCGGATACTTCCCATAAGCAAAAGGTTTATGTAGCGGCCACTGTGCGACCTGCAGCATTAAGATTGAAACCATCACTGCAAAACCAGAGCAAAAAATAACGCCGCATGATCCAAACTAATCCGGTGGACATTCAGCCGTTAAACATGAAGCGTAAAATAAATCGAAAGATTTGGAATATTGAAATATATGTGGCGTCTAATTCGTTTATATTAAACACCACCAAGTGGCATTTACGGGAGCGTCAGACTGTAATAAAGAAGCGCGCATGCGCGGAGTACAGCGAACAGCAACAGCGCTGATACATAACGCATATGGATTGACTGCTTGAATAGAGGACAATAATGATTAATGTGGCAGAACTATGTTTAATCCTCTGTCCAAAACTCTTCTTTTTAAACTTCAGGAGGCGGAATCTTGACAAGAATCCCGACTCGTGTCCGTTCGATCGGTTCTTTTGAACAGCTCGCTTCAAAGTATCGGATTCGGTTAGAGAACGGATTCAGCTGCGTCATACTGTAACTGTCCCTGATTCTGGCGGGAAATACCACTACACTAATGTTCTACAGGCACCGTTTTATTAGTAATTTATTCTGTTTAATGTGTCGATTTGCTGCAGCCATTGTTCAGCCAAGAAAACCGCAATAAAATGTCCTATAGCCCAAACATAATACTTACATTAATTTTATTATCTCTTTGTTAAACACGTTATAAAATAATTATACTCATATTTGTTGGAGAACGTTTTATTAATGTATTTATATATTATATCCTGTTAAGACGGTTTTGTGAAACGGTTCAACTGATTTATTGAACAGTTTCGACTCAATGGAACGATTCGTTCATGAACCGGACATTGCTAGCGGAAACAGCTGGGAGCATGTGAGCACTGAGCTGGTCTGGAGTCTCACGCCTGCAAGTGACATATTGTGCATGAAAAACAAGTACGAAGTTTGTTTGTCAGTCAGTTATGCAAGAAATGTGTAAATTATTTACTCTGCCTCTTTGTAGTAGCTACGAGCATGCTAAACTGATCAATCCAGTGTTGTCCAGCGTATCAGCTTACACAACACTTCAACCCCGAAACTTCACGCTTTTCTAAGAGAAGATTCAATAAATGAATAGAACTTAAATGTTCGTGACCTTTCCGTCAACTAATTTAAAATTACCCAGCATAATCTATTAAACATTATGTAGTTAATGTTGTGAAGTAAAGTTATGAAGTATTACCAAGAATATGTAGCGTCCCTGGGATGACTGAGAACCTGGTTTGGGGTCTGTGGACAAGTAATGTAAAGTATTTCTGCTTTTCTAGAGGGATGTCCTGCTCTGCTCTCGGTCGACGGCTGGTTGCATGTCTCCTGAACATCTCAGAAGCTCGGAGAAGAGACCTGGTGGAGACAGTAGCTAGATCAGCCATCACTGACACACATGGTGAGACCATGCATGCTATACTGAAGATGAAATTGCCTTTAATTACTTTCAAAATGGTTATAATTTTTTCGTTGTGGCGAAACTGTCTGGATCTGTCCTTCATAAGGAAAGAAGTGTGAAGGGATCACAGTGCTAAACATCTTCAATGATGTTGACTACAACCGCTCTGTCATCACTATTGTTGCAAGCATTGACCTAATAAGTGAGTTGCCTGCTTGTCTTTCCAGGCTTTTTTTAATAAATGTCCAGTTGCGAGAACAATTGCTTTGTAAATAATTGTGCAAAAGAGGCCATTCTTAATTGTCATCCATTTTAGGGGAGGCTGTGCTGTCAGCTTGTGAGCGTGCATGCTCTCTGATTGACATGAATGTCCATGAGGGCATCCACCCATGCATGGGCGCAGTGGATCTGGTGCCTCTCTATCCACTGGGGGAGGAGGTGGGCCTTGAGGATTGTGGAAAAGAGGCCCAGGGTATGTGGCAATGCATGCAAACAAGACATTTAAAGTGCATTTTCTGAATCTACAATTTACAAAGTATAAAAACATGCAATGTAGTCTTAAATACATAAAATGCAAGAAAGCAGCACAAACATCATTAGTTTATTTGGGGTCAACATTGCATTATTCATAGGGACTTTAGATTTGTGTCAGTGTGAATATGTCAAGTAATTTTTATCATATGTACCTGATAGTTTAAGCACTGCTGTTTTCTTTCTTTGTGTAGCATTAGCCACAGCTCTAACGGAACGAGTCACAGGTACCAGTGCTTTTTTGTTTGGCTGGGCTGATTCTCCTCAGCGTCGAGGTCTCGCTAAGAGGAGAAAAGAGATTGGCTGGTTCAAAAAGGCATTGGATGTGTCAACCATCCAAACAGATGTAGGTCCCCAGCCCACAAGGAAATATGGTGTTACAGGTAACTTTTTAAAATATACAATTACAAAATATAGAACATAAATGCACAGTCGGATTCCAGAAGTTATAATCTAAATGTATTTCTCCAAGAATGAGACACATTTTTAATGGAATAGTATGTGCTTTTTTTATGCAACTTACTATCTGCATAATTTCTTTAAAACAAAATCTACTTAACAAAATAATGCTGTTTATTAGCTAAATTCCAAGTATTTGAAATATTGTTCATAATTGAATGGTAAATGAATCATAAAATGAATGGTAAAAAAACTTCAGTAACCAAGGCTGCTGAAAATGGGCTCTTTTAAAAGGGTTAGTTCATGCAAAATGAAAATTCTGTGATCATTTGCTGACTCTTATCAATAAACTTGTTTAATCCAAGTTTTGTAAAGATTAACAGGTTTAATTCAGGCCTTTTGTGAACTTGGTTTGGGCATGAGATGAAGGTGGTAAATGATGAAACTCTTAAAGGGATATCTCACACAAAAGAATGTTTGTGTTATCACTATTTGAACCCTCAGTAAATAAAACAAGTAACAGTTATCTAATCTGCAGGTGTAGGAGCCAGCCCTTATGTCATGAACTGTAACGTGACCATAGATACCCAGGATCTAGCTGTGGGCCGAATTGTGGCTTCAGCAATCCGTGAATCCAGTCCTGGTGGTATCCCTGGAGTTCAGGTCATGGCTCTGCCACATGAAGGGGTTGTGGAGATTGCTTGTAATGTGGAGAGTGTTCAAGGTGGTCCTCCGTCTTCATCTTATGGTGAGGAAAAATGGCCAAGCTTTACCATTGGAGGGCAAAACTTCTGCCATGCTCCCTCCTCACTAATCACAGCACGAGTAGCAGAGCTGGCTAGACATCATGGTGTGGCCATCAAGGGTACATCTCTCGTGGGTTTTACCCCACGTGAGTGCCAGAGACTGGCAGAGGGAGCACTCTCAAATGGCATTGGAGAGTTCTGGAAAGAGCTGCAGCATGTGCACATGTGAACAAGCCAAAAGCTTTCACTACTGTGCTAAATTACAGACTAATCAGTGGTTAATTAGAGGGCACTGGTTCAGCCATCAACAGTTTACCTGTTTGTTTACAAGAACAGTGCTTAAAGGTTTATTTCAGCCAACGGCTTCTGTCTTTTTGTTTTCCTAAGGAACACAAAAAGGAATTTTAGGAACAGTGGTATCCATGAATTTACAAAAACACTGGGATATGTTTCCAAATATCTCCATTAGAATACTACAGAAGAAAGTAAAGCAAGTTTAGAATGATATGAGAGTAAGTGAATGATGACAGATATTTCATTTAGTAGTCTCCATTATTACTATTCATTTGGTTACAATGTGAATTTCAACTTTCAAACTCATCTTTAAAAAGCTTGAAACGCCTGATTAATGGTGATTTATCTCATGTTTTGTGTCAGTTTAAGTTGCGATGAAAAAAGCCTACATTCTGATAATATGTATTGGTCAATTAGGACAAGCATAGTCATATAACTATATTATATAGAGTGCCTTATATGGTAATGGGTAACATGTAATTAGAGCTTGTGTGGGATATATTTTTAATTGCTGCTTTTGAAGCAGTCTGTGTGGTAATGTGATGGTTTTAATGTCATAAAAACATTCATTTATCAATGCTTGATCATCACATGATGTTCAGCTCATTGGTGTATATAATTATACAAAAGGGTAACTGGGCCAGAGCAGTTTGACCACTTCTTGATTATCTCATTCAGAGTGTTACTGATGTCATATCTGGGACATGTAGGTGATTTAGTGCTTGAGGGGGGAAGGGCAGAACGCTCTCCTATTGCTAACTAGATTACACATACTATTACAAAAATGCATTGAAAGAATATCAGGGCTAGCAAGTACAGACAGCAACAGGAACTCTAATTTCACAAGCTGCTAAGATTAACTTCAGTGATATTTTTCTGAGGAACAAGAATTCCAATAAACGTGTTTTGAAAAACAAGTTTGTGCTTGACTGAACTGAATATATAACCTAAGCACGGGATTCCTGGCCTTATTTTTATGCTTCCATCTGGAGGAGAAATATACTGTCAAACAGAGACAGTCTCATGCACAAATTAAATGTAATGTTGTGCTTTAAACATAAGATTCCATCTGTTTTTTTCCCCCGTCACCTTTAAACATTTCACTTGTGCTGCATCAGTGTTGTCAAAGATCAAAAACTCATGGGGACAGTAATCATATACACTTCCTCTTGAGTTCAGGCAATCCACATTTGGTACAGATTAAAATAAAAATGTGACACTACGCAGCTGGTAAACTATTACTGAAGCCAGTTTTGACTTTATGGAGTTGGATCACCACAGCCAGTTTTATATAATGACATAGCTTCCCATGTAAGATCGCAACACTATACAACAAAATTGTATAGCCTGCAACCAGATATCAGTGCTGTAATGCACTGATGTTAAGTTCAGGATGTTTCAAATACACGTATGCGCTTGCGCAGGGTAGTACATGCTTGGGGCATTGTCACAAGCATGAATCACAAAATAAACACAATCATAAAGAAACTTACCGAGTCACCAACACAAAAAACGGAGTGTATTTTGCACTCAAATAATTCAGGTGTTTTTCTTGAAAACCCCCTGGCTCATATTTTAATAGTGCTCGCAAACTAACCACAATCACAGAAACTGGTAAAATACTTAAATGAAAGGCAATGCTATTAAAATATTAACTATAAAATTACATATTAGACTAACAGTCATATTGCACAATCCATATTCAAGAAAATCAAATGATCTGGTTTCTGCATTGATACTGGAAATATAAAAACACCCAATAACATACTTTACCTGGCGGAACAAATTAATATTGTTCTGACATAACTATTTCTGCAGAATAAAGTTGGGTGCTACACCACAAACTGGGTAAAAAAAATAAAAAATCAAGTCACCTCTCTTGGTCTAACTCAATTTTTTTTTTTTTTTTTATACCAGAAGCATTAAACATTCTACCCTGTGCACAAGCAACACCTAGATGCATGTGTAGTAAACTACTGGGCCTACTGAAATAAGTACGTAGCTGCAGATGTAATTACATTTGTGTATAAAACAAAACATACACAAAGGTGTTATAGCATAAGAATACGTAGAATTTTTCAATGTAGTCACATTGCACTCTATAAAAGGCAACAGTCTTAATGTAAATGCCACTCAAAAGATCAAATAGAACAATTACAACAACCACAAGGATTAATTTCCCAACATTTTGTTCTTGATTTATTCCTAATTAAATAATCCTAAGTGTTCAATCAAAACTATCACCTTTTCTTTCACACGGTCACTTCTGGTAAGTTTTTTTTTGGCCAAAGTGGTGGGGAGAACCCATATAATCAGTCACTTTAAGGTTCACTCCCCAATTTGCAACAGCAGTTAATCATTCCTGAATCACATGACAATGCATTCACTATAAATTAACAGAAGAAAGTGCATCTAGTGTTCAAGTAGGGTGTATAGTTCAACAACACATTTAGGGAAAGGAAATAAACGGTGGGCCACTGAAGCAGGACTCAATGGGCAAAGAGTGTGCCAACCATTAACTGTAACAAGTTGAATTCTAACCTTTCATAGTAAACAATCATATCAAGCAAATATTGGCAAAATGACAAAGCAAAAAGCACAGGTGGTAGAACAGTAGCATTAAACCTCGTATCTCTTGATTGGCAGTATAGTTTTGCGTGTATTGTATGGATGGTTTGTGAGGGATTTTAGGGGGAAGTGGGAACATGGAAGTGGATTTGCAGTCTCATCTCTTTGAAGCCCTTCGTGGGTCCCTGCCATTGCTAATGGTAACTGTGGGTTTGGGTGGAGCAGGGGGTCCCCCTGCAGTTATTGGGGGTGGTCCATTGCCTGGAACACGCCCATTTGGTCTTCCTGGGGCCCCAAAATTGGGATCCCGAGGCACAGGTGCAGCACTGTTATTGGGAAATACTGGCACAGTACCATTTCCTGTTGGACAAATAGTTACAAGAAATGTGACAGACTTAACATAACAGAGACACTGTAATAAGTGTTACAGTTGTTACTCTAGTTGCATCATTAAGCAGACATTTATCAAAAGCAACTTACAGTATGCCAACGATAGGTACAAACAGGCACGGGATCTCAGTAAATCTAATTTCTGAGATTCAACCTGCAACCTTCATTAGCAGATCAGATTCCAAACCATAAAGCTACCACTACTACCTTGTTACCTCAGTAAGACTGACTGTGAGAAGCACTAGCCATATTTGCTCACCTGTCTGCGCAGGAGTACCTGCATTTTGATTCGGTGGAGAGTTTCCCCGCTGTTCTTTACCCTATTGAGAGGACAAAAAGACAAGACACCATTGTGTTGACTTTAGTCATAAACCAGCATCTCCTGTTATTCAGTTTAATGGTTCGGTGTTTGCTTCTGCATAAATTTCTTCTACATTCCAATTTATTGGTTCTAAAAAAAGACTTTGAAATGAGATAGAATGCAAAATGAGCTATGTTTTTCCATAACAAATGAAGCAAATTTAGGCTTGCAAATAACTGAAAGGAAGTATACTCATTGAGGCATCACACAGAGGTGCCATTTTGCATGAACAGGAAGACTGCACTCACCGTCTTGTTCTGCTGGTTAGCTTGTGCTAGCAGCTCAGGATTTGGTTCACTGAAATTAGGAACCTCAGAATACACCATACAGAACCTGTGAAAGACAATACAATATAAAACATACTTTTAATTACTTTGCATTTAGATGTATGCCTATGGTAGAAGCTCTTATTCCAAGTGACTTGCATTCAAGGTGTATGTGTTATCAGTTCATTCTCATCCCTGAGAATCAAACATGAACCTTGGCATTGCTGGTGCCATGCTTTCCAGCTTGAGCTACAGAAAAGCCTATAAAAAGTGACAGAGGGCTGTTTTTTCTCTAACAAAAATGTGCGTGTGTATTATATAATAAAATGTGTTGGACCAGTGGTAATTTCAGCCATTGTCTCAATCACAAAATTCTCTCTCCCAGTCCATTTTATAGATTGATAATGCACATCATAGACTGTGAAACAATATTTCATACTCACTCTCCAATTTTCTGTAAGTCTCCTCCTCTTCCAGTGTACAGTGTAAGGCATCCCTTCCACATGGAAGCATACCTAGCCGGACACACAAACATTTCCAAGTTAAAACACACTATCTGTATGTCTCCATGTTCACATTTATTTATTCTCTGTACATACATACATAGCTGATGCGGTCTTACAGGATGCAAAGCATTTTAGACCACTTTGAGTTTGACAGTCGAATAGCCACACAGGGTTCAAAGCGTCTAAGGTCTAAAAGAACTACACAGACAGACAGGAGGAGGAGGTTCGTACCCTCTCGTGAGGCGGATGATGTCCCCGGGCTGGATGAGGCTGCCCAGCTCATCCCACACAGAGATGGCGATGCTGCCGCTCTTATCCGCCACCCTGCACGAGCGCACCTCGTGCCCGTCCTTTGTCTTCGTCACCCGACCTGCGCGTGCACAGCAAAGTTCAGCGTCAAATCTCAGCCGCAACAAAACTACTAAAAACACAAATAATTGCGCTACACAACGGCAGATGCGTGAAAAAACAAAAGCTACAAGAACAGAGCAAGAGAGGAGTCAAGCGCAACGTTAGCACGGAGGAATTAGCTTCTCTCGTGCTAATAAACGCTTGCGAGGGGCACAGCAGTGAGTCCACTTACCGATTTCCAAAACTATAAAGACGATATTAAGGTTTTTCGATCCGGGCTTTACATCTTTAATCAAGATCACAGCTTCGTTGGAGATATTCGACATTTCTGAGGGCTGAGGTGGAGGCTAGCACACCGGCTAGCGAAACCACAGCTGTGTGAGAGGATTTCTTGATCTAAAGCTAAATCTGCGCTCGGAGTTTTATTTGCCAAATAAACTTGGTTTACTAGACCCCTTTGGAAAGGCTGTGTTTGTTTTCACACTTCAACATCGAGCTAAAGGAAAGAAAGTCAAAGGGGAAATATTTCCTCCTTCACGATTAAAACTATTCGTAAAACAAACAACGCTCAATTTTGGATATTTTAGACTTCATCCTGTCCTAAACCTGAAAAACTACAACCCCAAGACTTCGCTTCCAAGTCGGTCTCTTCTTAAAATGTCTAGCATCTAGATTGATTTATACTGAGTCACGGTCTTTGTATTAGCCTACACACTATCAATACACGACGTCAAATTAACAAAGAGATGTGGAAAATGGACGTTTTTTTAATATAAACGTGCCGGTCTTGTTTTAAAACCGTGTCTGTGAGCTCAGTCACACACACTGCCGGTCAAACTGTACACTAATAACGCGTCTTTCCACTTCACCTTTCACACGAAAATCATTCATCTGGTGCCTAAACGACATTTAAAAGGCAAAAGCGACGACAGAGTTAATCTGAAAACGAATGTCAGCCGAGATAACTAACAGTTATAGCTGCCTAACTTTAATGTGCGTTAGGAGCAGTTCGAAACTTCCTGATGGCCTTTAAAATTAATATAATTATAGCATGTTTTCTACATGTGTAGCACTGCAAGCTTACTAAAATACAGAATTAAAAAAAAAAAAAAATCGCAAAAAGAGGGGAAATCTCTGTTTGACAGCGCTATCTGCCTCTCCCTTACTAACAAAGCGTCTGATCTGCGCCAGTGTGTGTTCGGTTCTTTAAATTCTACCGGATGTACCATCTCACTGTTTCGCGGGGGTGTTCAAAGACGCGTAATTCCCGTTAAATACACAAATACGATTTTAATATACGCACATCTGAGTGAACAGACATCACAGACGATTCACTTTGTATTATTCAGTATGCACAGGAACAAACGCTTTAGAGACTCAAGTGTTGGTTTAGACCGTGTTCTCGTTACATTGAGCTCAATCTGATTGGACACCGTGAAGAATGTGTCCACATGGATAGGAAATAACCACACACCATTTCCTTGTACGATTGTCGACGTTGTGTAATATGATTTGATTACACGTTCCAAAATATTTTCAAAGGTATTTGGGTTGCATCATTTGTAATACAATAGATTGTTGGCATTTACAAGGCGTTGTTTTTACAGTTTTGCTGTATTGTAATGGCTAGGTCCTATATATGACCCCTGTGTATCAGTGATGTGAAGTTAAGCTTGCGTTGGCGTTGAAATCAAGGAAATGTAACAAGGTCATGTAGATAAGTGCAAAAAATGTACTTCCTCACATTTAGTGTTGTGCTTTCAGAATTCATGTGTGAAAGCATAACTGAGGAAGAGGAAAAGAAAGGGGGGAAGAAAGAAAAGAAATGAAAAAGGTTAAACATGTGCCATACTTCATGAACACTCACAAGTTATTTAAGTAAAGGTTTTGATTCATTTTTGGCTATAAAATTTACAATAAAAACTATAATAATAATAATAATAATAATAATAATAAAAAACATTAAATAAAATACTGATCTGACAAACAGGATTTGCACCTGGAATCTTCCACCCAAAGGATGGATGAGTTACTATTACACCACAAGAGTTGTGTCTTTCTTTTTTACAAACACTACAAATTAAGCACTGCAAACAGCAACTAAAAACAAAATGTTTACAGCACAACACACACAGCACAGCAAATACAATGAAAAACAACTATAGAAAACTATTGAAAAAACAACAAAACCAAAACAAACAAAAAACCAAAGACCTCCTTGTACATTCTCCCGCCACTGTGCAAGAGAGAGGCCTGAGCCTGGACAGTTGTTTTATTTTTATTAATATTTACTTATAGGATTTTTCTCAAATTACAAAATATTGAACATTTTAGATTGTTGTTACACATTTTAACATATGTAAAGAGAAAGAAGATCTAAGATGATTAGAACAATTATTGACCCCAAAAGAGTTGTTTTAATTTTTGCCAGCCCACACTGCTTGCAGATATGTGATCTATATTCTTTGCTAGTTGTTTCTGTGGTGGTTCACCCCTAGCCACTCGCTCCTCATCCTCCTGGGCAGCTTTCCGCATTCTCCATGTGCGCTGCTTGGGCTGAGTAGACAGAGAAGTTTGGGGGCTGAAATTGTGTAGGGGGCTGGAACTTGGGAGGGGGCATTGTACACGAATATATTTAAACTTTTCAAAAAGTTGACAATAGGTGTTTTGCACTGCACCAAAAAACATTTTTAAAATAACAGGATAGCAAGATTACCTGACCTGATGTGCTAGAACTTGCAGGGTCATCCTCCTCTTCCTCAGTGACCTCCTGATCAGAGGATTTGTGTCCAGTATCACCCACCTGACTATTCACCTGAGCCTCCAAGGCAGCTACTAGAGAATCAGAGTCATCAGCCCTAAGGTCAGCTGCATGGCACACAGTTGTGTCAATTACTCATTATCTTCGGGCGCCTCTGGGGGGACTTCAGTTGGTGTGTAATCAACTGGTCGCGGGACTGGGCTTACAAGTACTCCACTGCAATGCGCTCCCATGCAGCAATTTTTAACACTTTGTTAATGGGGAGTTAACACACACACACAATGACAGGAGAGAGAGAGGATTACTCTAATGCTCAGCATTGCCCTGAGAGATATCTTACCAGTGGGTTTTCCTAGAGGGGTAAATTCTGGCATCAAAGCCCATCCAAGGACCCTGTGGCTCATGTAGTTTAAATGAGACATTAAGCAGACATCAAATGCCCTGAGGGTTGAGGCCCCCACCGCAGACACAGCTTCTTTTGCCCACCTCGAGGCCCCCTGCAACATGCACATGTGTGTGCATAGCATTGCATCTCCATCCTAAGAATGAAAATGTATCCCTGAAATCATGGCCTGGATCTCCTCAGCGCCTACAGGGATTCGCCAGTTCACCTGGGCTGATGCCGGCCATGAGCAGTGTCTCAGTGGGAGCCTGTCCACCATGGCTGCTCTTCCACTCCTCTCTCGTGGCTGCCTTAAGTTCTTTCACATCCTCTTGATCCCACTCAAAGATACTGGAGGAAAGTTTTGAACAAAAGGTAACATAGAGAGGGTGGTGATCTGTAGTAAGGCCACAGTTGAATCTTCTCATAAAATGGAAAATATTCTTACAATAACTTTTTTTTAGTGTTTAAAATAGTTACTCAACTATATATATATACTTATATACAAATAGCTCACTTAAAATACGATTCTAGGTAGACATAGTTCCCGTCTCGATTTACTGTGTAAAAACTAGCAAACACTAACTTAGCACATGGTCTTCCAATACACTTTCCTTACGGAAAGGTCATAAAAAGCAGACGTACACTTGTTTTTAGCGAAGCACTAGAATACTATTGTTTATTATTATTATTATTATGATGATGATTACTTCAAATCATAGTCTGAAAAGGTATTTATAATATTATATTTCTTTAAGAAATAACTACATTTAGTTTCACTGGCTTATGTTTGATATTTGTCAACAAGCAGATGAAAACTGACGACGTTTGGCCACACGGTGGAGACAACATCATCCATTCAATTTTAAAGGTCCAGTTCCACAAACCAGCTACAGTGGCCAAGGTGGAAAAAATAATAGCAGTACATTTGGATAAGAATCCCTTGTTTTTTCCCCTTCTAAACATTTTCCAATGAAAATGTCTTGTCTTTATGGCACTTATAATCTCAGCTACATTATCCTCTGTGCCTCCTTGCATATTTTACACCGTCAGTTGAAGTTGTATGTACCTCAGAAAAACTCCTTCAACTTGGATAGATATACAGTATATGTAACCCGACCCCTCAGTCTACCTGGGAGCCAATAAATGGATAAATGCTGTTTAGATAATTGTTTGTTGCCTTAAAACCACCAAACAAAAGCTAAGTGGTTTTATCAGTGTTGACGTGACACCAGCATGCAATGCGGTGAAGAGGCCTGCAGGCAGCACACCTGTAGAGCATGCAGGTATTCCATTCCTCAGCTAACCTGTGCAAACTACAGCCATCAATACATTCCCACCTCTTCTTTTTCCAGACAGTGGAAAATGAACTGTTCTGAAGCCATCCATCAGAACCAGGAATGCACCTTCTTCACCTGGTATGTGTGTGTGTGTGTGTCAAATAAAGAGTGTGTATACTGAGTAGTTTTGTGTGAGATGGATGTGACTGTCCACAGAAATGATAAATAGCTGGTCATTGGCAGATGTGTTTTAGTTTGTAAGTGTATATGCAGGGCTTTCACTAGTGAGGTGAAAGATGGTGACGATAGGCCTTTTTCATGCTCTGTGTTCGAAAACCGGAAGCATCGTGTAGTTGTGTAAAATAACTTCCGCTGTAGCCTGTATGAATGGCAATGCCCGTAGAACGGGGTTGTTGTGATTTATAAATAAACAGTTCATCATAGATGATTCATCTAAATATATGTTAACCACAGTTTTCCATCATTAATCGGGTATGATGAAATGAGGACAAATGTTGACATGATATTTTGACGCGTATTTCATGATTTAAATGGGAGCGCTAGATGTATGAATTTACAATGCTTCAGAGACAGACCAGCTTTGTGCTTAAAAAATGCAAGAAGCATAACGCTTACAAACGGCTCACTTTCATAATGTTTCACAGCAAAATTGAATATTACAGATATGGTAGGGTATCATCTGAGAATCTGCCCAAGGCTGCTTATGTTACTGCTGAAGAAATCTCGGAATACAGTGTTTTAATGTTATTTTTCATAGTGCCATTTTTATTGTTTTTAATTGTTGCCCAATGTACTGTTATC
>JAUMHE010000056.1:10528738-10557181 GCA_032359235.1 Enteromius mattozi | reverse complement strand
GCTTGGAACCTCGGCTGAGGTGGTACTAAAAAAAGGACCAGGTACCAGGTACTGTTCCCAGTGGAAAACCCCCCAAAGGTGAGCTGTACTGAACCGTGCCGTGCTGTACTATGCAGTGGAAAAGCGCCATAAGCTTCCCAAAGTCTCAGAAGTGATTTGAAGTCAGAGGAGTAGAAACGCAACTATATCTAAGAAGGCAGCTCAACAGTAGCTGCAGTTGATGGCGGAGACACGGATGCTTCTTCTGCAGGTCTCGCATCTTTCTCCTCCTCCTCCTCCTCTTCCTCCTTCCCGTTTTGATCATTGCCATCAGTGTCATCATCTTCTTTATCCACCTCTTCTTCAGCCAGAGTTGCAGTTGGACCGTTCTCGAGGTCTCCATCCTCATCTGTGACGAACACCTCTCCATTGCCGCTGCCCGGGGTGGAGGGGCTGCGTAGATCATCTCCATTTGCTTTCTCAGCTGAGGAGTGTAACTCGGCCAGGGGCAGCTCACCATCAGGTCCCCCAATGTTTGGAACTTCCACTTGGCTGAGGTTCCTCGGGGAGCTTCCAGGCTGCTCGGAGGAGTCAGCGTTTCCATCTCGTTCCTTCTTGACATTGAAGGTCATTGGAGAGACACGGAAGGACGAGCTCTTGGAAGACGAGCTCTTCGGGTGGTTGGGGGTGAAGCTTTTCTTGATCTTCTCACGCTGTTCTGGAGGCACAATCTTGTTGATCTTCTTCTCGATGCTGCTTCGTGAGAAGGCCTTTTTTAGACTATCCACCTTTTTCAGACTGGAACGCTTGAACTTGTCAGCACGAGAGCGCTCCAGACGTTCGCTTCCCAAGCCTGGGAAGCTTTCTTCTTGCAGATCTAGCGAATCATCGCCACCCTCTGCCAGAGGACTCGTTGCTCCTTTTTCCTCGTCGTCATCGGAAGAGAGGCTGATGGTCTGCAGGCCTTCCTCTTGAGAGCGGTTTAAATCAGTGAGCGGAGTTGGTGCAGATGGACTGATCTCATCCTGAGAGGTGGAGGCCAGGCCATCTTTAGTAAGCAGAGTGGATGGAATTTCATTGTCCTCCTGAAATTGGAGAAAAAGAAAATGCATGTGCCATTAACAGAAAGATTCAATGTGTAAAGATCTTCCTGGAAATGCATTACAGTACAATTCTAATATAACCTGGATTTAAACAGTGACCGTTTTGTATTTTACAGATGATTTTAGCCAATAACATTGCACTGCAGTTTATCAGCTTATGCATTTTGTGAGAATCGAACCCACAAGCTCACAACTAGCAGGTCCACACGCTACTTTTGTACTAATAAACAAAACAAAAAGATGAGTCAGTTTGTCTGTTGTTTTTTGGAGTGATATTGTGCAATCTGAATAACTGAAAAACCTGTTTGTTACAGAGCAAACTATACCCAAGGCATGTGGAGGCATTGTGTTGGAGTTACTCCAAAGCAAAAAAAAAAAAGCGTTGATGGCAAGAGATTGGGGTTTTCTGTTCCCGCCAAATTCCTTTTAAAAAGGTTTGATTTATATCTTATGTGTATTTCACTTGGTATAGCTGCATAGCTCAATATATGTTGAATGCAATTATTTTTATTCCTCTCTTCTTTGTCTATGCTTCTTACTGTGATTAGGCATGGACTTGGAATATAAATTATATTTACCCTATGCATGATTAAACATATACTCAATCATTTAATCACTGCAATAAACAAACAAATAATAATAAAAAAAGACATGCCACACCCTTTCAAATCTCTCTCTCTCTCTCTCTCTCTCTCTCTCACACACACACACACACACACACACACACAAAGTGCGGAACATTCTCTTCCACAAACATCCAAGCCAAATTCTTTCAATTCAAGAAACTTTGATTTAAAAATTACATGAATAACAAGGCCTAAATCATATTTCATTAAAAAAAAAGCTAATTAGATTGTTGGGTATACTGCGTAGCATGAATTTATCAAATGTTCTTTGCATATATTTGTTTATGCATGTATATAAATAAATATATACAAATTGGATCTTTTCCATAGTTAAATTACCATTAAATCTATGAAATAATCAACAACAAAAAGATCACCAAATAGGCCACACCCTTTCAAATGTCTTTCTGACACACATACAGTGCAGCATATTCTCTTATGGCTGCTCTCCCCTCACACACAGAGACCCCTGACACACACCTCAGACACGGATGCTGAGGTTTACAGGGGTTATGCTTCACGCTTAAGGAGTAAATTGAAGATGTGACCCTCGGGGAAGGGCGGATTAGCTTCACGAATGGAGCTTTTGCACGCTCACCTGCTCCCTCCTAAGGGCACTAAGCACACAATTCAGAGCACGTACCATATATCTCTCCAAGCTCTAAACATCTAAATGACAGATTTGCAACTGTATGCCAGTATTTCACTATGAAACTGTAAGTAGAAGTATATGCTGTAAATTGTGGAATATAAACAGATCTTCAGATGACCCTGTCACTGGAAAATGCATATTTTACAAATTAAGCAATCTCATACCCTATAAAGCACTCATTTAGGTTTTTAGCTAGAATTAATCTCACTAATTCAAAAGAACTGTTCCTGTTCCTTTAAACTGAAATAAAGATAGACTTCGAGAGCACTCAGTTGTTGCACATTCACTTTATTATTTGCACTAGAAAGTGGAATAACCTTATCCTTATCCCTTTGCCCTTAGCCACGAAACTCTGTGCCATTAACAAGAAGTTGGTTGCAAATTCCAAAGAAGGAATGCAGCTCACATTTGTTTTTGTTTTTTTACATGCAATATATAATGCCAATGTTTTATGGATTCAAATGAGAAGAACACTTTCCAAAGGTGCATTTTTAAAAAATGCATTAAATGTTATTTTCAAAAAGTGGTCCAAATGGACACTACTCATTTTTAATATTTCGCCTTTGAATAGCCAGTATCACCCTGAGGGTAGAGATCCAGTCCAAACCAGTGTTGACTCTGGGCTAACCAGTTTCTTCATGAGCAAACGTACAGAGTAACACCCCTCAGGTTCAAGAGCTACATGGAAACCAGAGCTGGGAGTTGGCTGTGTTTGGTTACTTCTATAAAAGTATCAGCTTTTAATTTGTGATAACCTGGTAATGGCTACATTTGTATTCTATTTCATAATTAATAATGAAACTCAGACAACACCTTTATATTATGTTTTCAGTCCACTATTTGAAGAACCTAGATGGGATTTAGAGACATGTTAAAAAAACGTTAACTCTGTAAAATGATTCCCTGTTGAAATATGTTGATTCAGCTCAAATCTAATTAGTTTGTGCCTTGAGGGCCTTGTCAGATAAAAAGTGCACATATGAAATATATCTCCAAAAGCCTGGGAAATCTCACACAGTAGTATACTGACCCCAATCTGGGGTTTTTAAAGTGTCTCTGAATATATATATATATATATATATATATATATATAAATAAATAAATCAATGTAGTGATGCATATTTTACTAAATCCTATAGCAATGACATCATTCTAGGGACACTTTTTTCCTCTACATATACATTCACATTTTGAACCAAAGCAAGGAGACTCTGTTTTGTTAGTTTCACTCTTCATTTATCATTTGCATTCCTATTTGAAGCTGAAGTCTTTTTGATCCTGCTCTGTATCCACCTTTCTTAACACTTGTTTCTCAGCCTTGTCTCTTGTAACACAGTGATAAATCAAGACATTTGCCATTCAGATTTCGACCTTTATCTAAATACACAATGGCCAGAGGAAGAGAAAGAGGAGGAGACTAAAGGATAGAGAGAGGCAGAACTTTTGAAAACATTGTGTCACATGCGGATACCCCTGGTTCAGTGTGTAATGGGAGCCTGGATAATTAATGCGCCCCACTGGAGGCCTCTGGACTTTTTGGAGTGGAAACATCGAAAGACATGAGAGTAGTGGTGTGTGTGTCTCAATCAGGCTCGTAGGATCTGAACAGACAACACAAGAGCAGCAGAAAGCACAGGAAAGAAGCAGAGGAAAGACAAATATAAGAACAATTGAGGACGGGACTATTGAAAAGAAAAGGCACAAAGGAAGGATGTGTCATTTCTGGTTGTTAACAGTATTGCATTTGTTCTCGCTAAGGGAAAGTGCTGTTTTGATACAGACATGAACATATGCCAGAAGCTGCTTTCAAAGTCCATCACTACAGAGTTATTAAAAAATGAGAACCATGATGGGTTAATATAAAAATATAAACCATAAAATGATATGGTGGTATTTAGTATTATATATTACTGTAGCTTGCTTTTTCAGGTTTATATTTATTTATTTTTTCCAGTTTATTTTAGCTTTATATATTAAAACTTTATTTCAATTAGCAAAAAATATTTGTAATAGTTTGTTTTCAAGTTAATGAAAATGACCACAAATTAGTTCATATGAAATGACCTGAGAAAAAAAAAACATAAAAAAAAAATATGATAATAAAATTCCTCAATATTACAATACTGTTCTGCCATGAAAAAAAAACAAAAAAACTGACACAAAAAATGACAATACTGTTAATTTCTATGGAAATCTGACTCAGAAAAAGCCATCTGCACATGTTTTGACTCTCAGTAAAGGGATGTCTAAATAAATTAAGCACTGAATCTTATGTCTAAAGACATTTTCTCTCTAAGATTAATTATGTAACAAATTTCTAAGATTTTGAAGACATAAAACACATGACATACAGCCCACATGTGACGCTCCATCAGCCTTGGCAGGATTTAGCATTAAAAATAAAAGACCAGACAAATATGTGCTCGCTCATCCGTTACCTGTTTATGATGTGTGGAAGAAGTTCAGGGAATCTTTGGCCTTGCTCCAGATGGAGAGAATAAGTGGAAAGCAACAGCCAACTGGCTTGAACACACAGTTCAGTGAGATGCCGGGCAGAGCAATGTGCTATCAAAGCCTCCGATCTGCAGCACTGTGGTGAAAACTATGGGAAAGTGATATTTAAAAGGCCATCTGTGGACTCTCAACTGACTGAATTCGGCATAGCAGAGGTGTACTACCCCGCAGAACTAAAGAGTATTTTTTTGTTTTTGAATTTAATCAAATTCTGACTTCTTATTGTCTGAGCTGATGAGAAGTGAGCGGTCTAAAAGAGGGGTCTAATTCCATCTCATTCTCATTCTCATTCTCAGCTTTATATTAAAAAAAAGCTTCTTTGTCTCTGTCTGGCCGCTTGAATTAATCACATGATTAGTCATGCTCCCTGAAGTATCATTTTTCTAATTAGACTGTATTTATTTGAGTGAGTCCAATAATACCTGCAGAATGAGTGTGTCTGGATCATTTCATCTTCATAGGGCTTGACCTCTTAGATCTCAGCCTTGACGTATTTCTTATTTAAATGGTAGGTTTGGGTGGGGCATATCAAATGGCTTGTCGTTTTAAACAAATATCCAATAGGCTTTAATTATAATAAGCAGTGAACCATTGCTGTTTGTTAGTCAGGTGCAGGTGGTATTTATAATTCAGGGGCGGGGCATTCTCAATCCTTAAAACATTTGATTGGACAAACATCTGTGCTGTGCAAAATGAGTCATATCGTGCTTAACCTTGATCCTTCGCAAATGTTAGTGAGCCGCGTGCTGGAGGAAGCGTGGCTAGGAGGCAGGAAAGTGCGTCTGGAAGGATTACATTAGCACACTTCTTCAGAAATTCCAAATCAGCTCTGTCAAACATTAGGGTTTTTTATTTATCCTTGAAAATATGAGTAGATAAAAAGACGTGCAAGTAGGCAACAGTCGGTCATCATCAGTTAGCATTAGGACATATGTTATCTGTGAAGTGATATGAGAGATATGAAACTACTACAGAGTTGGAGGTTGCTGGGACAACAGTCAAATATACAGTTTGGATGTCATTATACAAAAATATTTGACTGCAGAATGCTGCGATTGACCGATCAGAATCAAGTTTTCCAGAGCATTGTAAAAAACAAACAGCTGTATGTGCTTGCTGTAGGTTAGCACAATGATAAAGGGAGGAGTTGAGTTGTCAAACCAGAAATCCAGCACATTGAGCTGAAACATGCCCAAACAGAGAAGATCTCTCTCTCTCTCTCTCTCTCTCATACTTCTGTTTGTTTTCCATTGTTCTCATCAAGTTCATTCTATCTCTTCTGTTCCTCTGCTGTTTCCTCCTCCATAACAATCCTGGCCTTGAAGTAGTTATGCTTTGTTTTCATAGTTTTCTATCTTTCTTTCTTTCTTTCTTTCTTTCTTTCCTTCCTTCCTTCCCCCAACTCTTGTCTTTCTATCAGATTTCCTTTGAGGTGTATCTTTGTTGGTTGAGGGTGGAGCCCAGGGAACAGCACAGGAATCATAATGAAAGGACATCAGCCGTATTCCAACCTGTGCTTAAAAATATGCAAGAATTCATATTGTAACTGCAATCTGAATGAGTATATTCTCCGATTACAATAGCCAGAACAAGCAAAGACATTTTCTCTCACTGTCAGAGAACAGAATCGGTGATGAGATCGAAACACAATCAAATTCAGATGAATGCTCTTTGTCGTTGAGCAAATGAACTATGTGCACGCACTGCAAGAAATGGATGCAAATCTTAGAGGAAGTCATGCCTTTGATTGATGAAAGAATGTGTTTTGTTGTATAATCCAGTGTTATTGTGCAGAATTATCAGACTTGCTGTGTTTTGAAAATCTGCGCCGTTGTTATAAGAAGGTTTTCCACGTAACCAGAGGGCCTGTAAACACAGGCTATCGGGTTGTTTTTCCTTCTTCTACCCCGAAAGATTGTCACTTTCCCACAATTCACGTTTGTACGCCCATATTTGTTCTTATCCTTTATTAAAGATCCTGATCTTGAGGATTAAACATCTACCTTATGTGAAAATTCACAATTAAACACATGCCAGTGGATGGACTGGTCAATCATACGTGGCATTATTTGGATCTCAGCAGACTTACATCATCTTAACGAAGGCGTTCCATGGCATCTCTGGGCCAAAATAAACCTTGACAATGTTCAACGGGATTTCAGAGGGTGAACTAATGAGGGGAATCGGAGCAACTACAAAGGTGTAAAAAATGACAGTTGTCAAATGTTTTTGTGAACGCCCACTGCAGAAACATCTCAGCCAAAACGTTCCTTGCTTCAAAAACATAAAAGCAATAAAATATGTTTCATGACTATCCATAAAAACCTCATGTTTGCCATCAGTCATGCAGCTTGCCAAACTTCACAAGTTATGGAGATGTTTAAAATGCATGTTATCCCTTATACGTATAGAAAGCATATCTGCTAGACGTCATGGAAAACATGCATTCATAACCAATCTAGATTAGCAAAAACAGCATAAACTATGAGCAGTTGTCTAGATTATTGCTGTGAACACATTTAATGATCTTTTCACAAGCACTTGCAACCACAAACACAAAAAGGCCAGAGTTGCTGCAGTGCCTCAGCACGTAGAACCACATTTTTCAAGAATCAACACTGATGTATTTTTGAGAACACAGAAAGAGCAGTGATGCATTAAACATAAACAAATAGAGGCCTAAATGGGCAGTAATTACTGCAGATCATTAGTGCTTGTTAAAGGAAACAAGGCAGTTGACCAGACTCTATCTCTCTCCCACACACATACATTTTCAGTGCCAAACTCAGTGTGTTTACTGCGTTTCTTTCTTTCTTTCGGAGGGCCCTTGTGTGTTCAAACCACACCTTCCATCTCCAAATGCCTTTGCACAGTGCACAGAAAGTTTATAATTACCACACAGGCGGGTGAGTATTGTCAGATGCCAAAAAATAAAGCAAAAACAAGCAAATGCGCAACCAAAGAGCAATAATGCTCTTCCAAAGCAAACTCCTGAGAGTGAATAGATTCGTGATGGCTCTCCCTCGTGTTTGCATTCTGTGTTTACTTTCAATAGAGTGTCGTTCCATAGAACAATACACCATTGTTTTATTGGCCTATGGTATAAGGACATGCACATAATTTTCCAGGAACAAAAAAAAAAAGAAGAGAAAAGTGTATTGACTCAAAAGAACCAGTCAATTAAAAATCATTGGCATGTCATACAGCATTGACGTGCAAAAAATGTGAAACATCACCTGCAGCTATAATGCCAAACATATGTCAGTGTCCCAATGCAAGAAGGGAAAATACATACCTGTGCTGTTCTGTCACTCCTTGAGACACTTTACCACTTGGGAAAATGTGTTTTTACCAAAACATTGTATAAGAACTAAAGTGCTGACGATGGAAGACTTTAAAAATAAAAGGGTAACGTGATATAAAGTTTAAAATAACAAAGTCTCATTGTGAGATACAAAGTTGCAATGAGGGAAATCAAAGTTGCATTACATCAAAAATAATGCAACTGCAATTACAAGGTAAAAGGTCACATTTACCCTTTTTTTTAAACTTAGTTTTACAGTGAGGCAGAAACTTGGTTCCATGCATGGCAATATCTATTAACACCCACCCACCCTGTCCTGAGACTTATTAATTGTGTGTGAGTGTGTGTATTGTGCATGCATAATACACTACTGCTTAACGGTTTTGGGTCAGTGAGATTTTTTTATGTTTTTTTCAAAGTAGTCTTATGCTCACAAAGCTGTATTTATTTGATTACATTAAATATAGTGCAATATTAAAATTGAGCTGTTTTCTGTTTTAATATGTTATTATTATTATTATTATTATCAATTTTGAAAACCGTTGTACTGCTTAACATTTAATGCAAACTGTGATGCATTTTAGGATTTTTAGAAGGATTTTTGAACTGCAAGTTTCCATCAATTTAATGTGTCCTTGCTCAAAAAATGTATTCATTAATTTCTTGAAAAAAAAATGGATTTGAGTAGATTCACAATACACAGCAGAAGTGCTAGCGCGTGTATGTGTGTGCATAGCAAAGCTTTTCTTTTCATCTTGCAGCACACATTTTCAAATTAGATATTACTATTTCCTGCAGCAAACTTTCTGGAAGCCTGCACTCATGCCAATGTGTTTTAACAGGCTGAATACAGGCTGATTATCATTTTAGAAAATCACCTGCTGCTAGATCTCAAAGGGAATGGTTAAGACTTGGGATCAGCCATTAGCTGCGCTGCTCAGCCCCATGGCCTTCCTCTCTGACAGCTGGATTAGTCAAGAGTCATCGCCCCGATAATCAACTCTCCCTACTATGATGGAGTGCTTTTATTAAAAGACTTTATTACATGCAATTTCCTGAAAAAAGTTTATAAAGTAAATCAGTTTGAATTAGCATGTTTACAATAAGTCTTAGAAACTGTAAACCTCAGCCTGTTTCAGAAAACTTTAATAAAGAAATAAGCATTTAGACCAAAAAAGGCAACAAAGTTATCTTCTAATGGGAAATGAATCCATTTGAGACATTTTATGCCAGGTATTGCCTTCATGAATGATCAGGCGTTGACATGAGGGATTAGAATACGACTCTTAAAGGGGCTAGATAAAAGTCTGTTTTCATATCTATTGACACTCACTTTGACATTTAGCTCATTCTGCTATTGAATAACATCTGCCTTAAGAAAACTGATTCCCAGAAATCATTTTGAAAGGCAGAACTCTTAACACCCCAAAGAAATGCCTCTACCTGCTTCTACAAGTCAAAGATCACTGTCCCAGCGTGTAAAACTGCATGTGGCTCGCTCCAGGGCAATCAGATAAGAATACACTTCTAAAAGGACGAGCCCGACGCAGCTGCTTAAATCAACACGACGCACCCTTCACATTAACCAACCGGTATAAAGTATAATAGCATTTCCTGAGTGTGTAAAATTGCATTGCCTGAACATACAAAACACCTCACCTAAGATTAGAGCAAACTAAAGCACAGGTCACAAAGCTGGTTTAGAAGACCTGACTTTACAATCTCAGTTGGTTTTTACGTTTATTTGTAAGGAGAGGCTTTTAATCAAGCGAGTCTATTGTAAACAAAGTAATCTTTGAGCTTTATGGCAAGGAATTATGAAAAATGTGAGAGTTTGCAGGGATCCTACTGCAATCCTACTTCAATCTGCCCAAACTTTTCCTCCCAGCTGCTGTCACAGGAAGAATTCCCATGCACTTTAGTTTCATTCAAGATACTACACACGTGTCCTGTCAAACATCATTTAAATTCCTTAAAAACTCAATGCATCTAACCTTTCTGATGTTATTTTGTACACAATTTTGCAAATATTTAGGCATTTATGTTCCAAAAAACGAAAAAATTAACATGCAAAATGCATTGAAAGAATGATAAACTATTGAAACTATTTGTTTGCTACGTTTTAAGCATTTAAGTTAAACCTCATTCAGACACATTTCTCATATGTATGCACGTACAGTATATCTTTGTGTATATATATTTTTTGTATTATTTCTATATATTTTTAAATGTAATTAATTCCTGGGTTGGCAAAACTGAATTTTCAGCAGCCATTACTCCAGTCATCTTTTCACATGATCCTTCAGAAATCATTATAACACACTGATTTGCTGCTTAAGAAACATTTCTTCTTATTATTAATGTTGAAAACACTTTAATGTTTAATGTTTCTATGGAAACCCTGATACACTACCTTCAAATGTTTTATATTTATTTATGGTTTATTTTTTCTTTAGAAAGACCAAGTTTAGAATATATATATATATATATATATATATATATATATAGAGAGAGAGAGAGAGAGAGAGAGAGAGAGAGAGAGAGATAAACTAATTTGTCATTTATTTTGAATTACCATGTTAAAGTCTAAGAATCTCCACATATTTACATTATTTTTGACATGAATTTTTGTTACGAGGTTTGTCAGGTGTTGGGAACTTCATTCAGACACATGTTTAGATGTGTTCATCTTCAGTGTAAGATCTCATTCTTCTCACCTGAAAGATGAGCACTTTAAAGTGGTTCCTCTTGAGTAGATGGGCGTGGTTGGCCTCCAGACGCTTCACCTGGCTGTTCTGTCTATCCAGGCGCTCCCTCACCTCCTTCACATTGAGACCAGTCTTGCGCGAGCGCTCCAGCAGCTTGGCCACGCTGTTGGCCGTGGACATGTGGTTCTTGGTAAGTCGGGTCACATCGCCCTGCACTATCCTCACCGCCCCCTCCAGCTCGGCCTGTTTCTTCTCCATCCTCCGCTGGTTCTCCTGCACCGACTCGATCATCACCACCAGCTTGTCGAGCAGAGCCACCACCGTGATTGCGCTGACCTGGCCGCCAGTGGCCGTGGGGCTGGTCGGGGACTTGGACCCCAGACGGGAAAGGGTGTGGACGGGGGAAGAGGGCACCGAGCTGGGACTGAAGCTTGGAATGAGGAGATCCTGAGCATCTTGAGCATCCTGAGCATCTGGAGCTGGTGGTGTCGGGGTGCTTTCCTCCCTGGGTAAGGTTGCTGTGCTTCGCTCGGCGTGAGAAGAGTCTTCACCCATCCTGGAGTCGCTGATGGTGGTTTAGAATGACAGGGTTAGACTGACTCTCGCAGACACTCTCCTGCCTTCTGCTCCTCTCTAAAAACAACATTCCCAACACTCCACTTAAAAACTCCCCACACACCCAGGGGAGGGGCCTGGTTGCCGTGGTATTTAGCCCAGCCCATTAGAGTAATGCGAGTAAAGAGTGTCAGTGTGAAAGTGTGCCGCTGTGTGTGTGTGTGCATTTTCCTCAATGCAATTTCAGTATTGTTTGATCAGCTTGCAGTCATGGGTTAGATAATGTTTGTCTGTCATATGTGTGAAATGTTCCCAGAAGACATATTTTTACAACAACAGCAACAGTTTGTGTGAAGGAATGGGGGTGTTTCAGTGTCTGAATGCACCTGAATGTCTCTTCATTTCTCCATGAATCTCTGCTGACATTTCTCTTCTCTGCTGTCCGGCAGACTGGCAAAATGTCACACGGCAAAAATGGAAATCAGTGTTTGAACAGGGAACTCAGCTCATCTGTGGCAGTGGCACCATGCCAGACTCAAACACCACACATTGCATGAATGCTAGGTTTAAGGGATATCTCGTCCAAAAATTTGCTCATCATTTGCTCTCATAAATTTATTTTTTTTAAGTATATGACAAAAAGGGATGTTTTGAAGGACGTTCATGCTGCTCTTTTACATACAGAGGCTGTCAAGCTCTAAAAATATGGTCTTCATTCACTTTTATCAGCTTAGTTATTACATTTAACTAACACACTGAATAATGTATAGGGAGTACAAAAATGAAAGAATTATTAAAACAAACAAACATAATGTCACGCTCAGTCAACACCAGAAGCGGAGGTTCTTGTGAATCAAACAGTTTTATTTATGACAGAGGTGATCAACAGTGCATAGGCTCAGAGCAGGTAAGTATCACAGGTAAGTGCCTTAATGAGCATTCGGTGAAGGGGTATTCGGGATAGAGGCAGTCCACAAGACACAACAGGTAAGTAATTGTAGCAGTAAGGATACTCAGTCTCTTTGTAGAGTCAAAGGGTTCCAACTCAGGCAGAAAGGCTTTCGGGTAGACAGGTAGGTAGAGGTGCATCAGAGCGTACTGACCTTGAGCTCAGCCCTTGACTGTTTGGCAGAGCTGCCTCTTTATAGTGACTGGGTGATTCAGGTAACCGTGGATAGAGACTGAGAGTGTATGGTGGTGACTGATCAGAGTATAGAGGGCTGCGAAGGCGTGCGGGCTGTGATGGGCGTGACACATAAAACAGATAGAACAAGCAAAATAATTATAATACCTTTAATGCTGATTGTACAGGATGGAAGTACAATCAACAAAGGACATCCAGCAGACAGCTCACAGTAATCATAATCATAAATTTCTAAGTGCATTAGAATAAATTACTACCTGTGCGTCTTATGATTTATTTTAGGTTTTAAACCCATGTCAGACTTTGAATGTTTACAATCTATTGAATCTTGCTCAATAGCATAAATGAACAAAGAGAAGGAAAGACACTAACTCTTTCATAGAGCCGTGAGCATGAAAGTAAACTTGAAACTTGTGAAATAAATGCCTCACCTGGAAATCTGGTGTGGTGCTCCTACTGAAGATAAACACGCCACATTATTCTGCTTCGACCAGAGGTCATTTTCTGGATAATGACAATCAATAGCGACGGAATAACATGCATAACTTAGATATCTGTTTGGGAGAGTTCTTAAAGGACAAGGACAAGTATCTAGCAGAGACGTACAAAAAAAAAAAAAAGCTGGTTTCTATGTTGTGGTTTAATCCTATGTGTATTCTCTCGTCGTGTGCTCAAACTAAACAAATCAAAAACTATCCCCCATGACACTTTTGGTCACCTTCTGCTGTTTGGACAAAACATTGCTTCTCAACAAATCTAATTTCATGTTTCACAGAAATTCATGCATACAGGTTTGATGCATACAGGTTTGCACTGACATGAAGGTGAGAAAATGACAACAGAATTTACTTTTTGTTTTAAATTTCCCATTAAAAAAAAAAGTTTTATTACTTCCTAAGCTATTCCACATTTAGCCATTACATAGTGCAGTGAGGCCTGACCTCTGCAGGTAGAAGGTACTCACTGCACTTAAAAAATAAAAAAATAAAACAAAAATAAATAAATAAAACAATAAAATCAACCAATCAATTAATTCACTAACTGGCAGTTTAGCGCTGGTATTTCGTGACTACAAAAACCTACCCACAAAACATGAAGGCTGAGAAAATAAGTGCATGTTATGATAGGTACTAATTATTACATTTTTGGACAACATGTGACAATGTTTCAGTAAATGAATGCACTTCTGCAGTTGGATAATGACATTGTAAAGCATCTCAGTAATGTGTAGTTTCCTGTCAGCTATGTAAAAACATCCTGTTGTTGATTCTATTTAATTAGAGTCTGTAGATCTGTAGATCATCTTTCTTATTAGTTTCATATTATTGTTGACTGTTATTGAGATGTCACTCACAGCGTTGCATGATTTGTGTTTTGGCTTCATGGGAAAATTTCATGGGAGTATGCAAAGACATGTCACTGCAAAATACACTAAAGTTATGTATGCGTTACATATAATTGCTACCTTTGTTTGAAACTTGGATGGCTTTGCTGGTAACAGGTTCTTCAATATGACTGTTAGGTGAATGCAAATTGTTCTGTGCCTGGTGAGAAATTGCGCTTGTGGCATCACGGTAATGAGAACGAAAAAGGCTTCAGCCTTCATTAGCCGAATGATAGCAGACAGATTTCTTTCTCTTGCCTCTGGGACCTTTTGACCAGTGATGAAAAAAGCAGTAGATAGTAAAGACATTTGAGAGATAATTTGACAATTTTCCCTCAGATCTTGACGGCCCTGAAAGAACAGCATTTTTCAAACCCTCCCAACCACCCACATTAAATGCCATTCCCTTGCTTATTTAAATTTATAAAGATCTTCAAGAATCCAACAAGTCAAACATCGTTTCCTTATATATATATATATATATTTAAAGCAGTGCTTCCCAAACAGGGCTATAGTTTAAAAATGAATCACTGTTAAATGGCATCCAGTCTAATATAAGTTAAAAGCAATACATTTCTGATTTGCTTCAAAACCTTGTGGTTCTCACTGAGATTGAGATGAGATACAATAAAACAATGACATTCAACTTAAAGCAAATGTATTGATTGTAAACCTGTGGTAGGTGTTATGAAGGTGTTGGAACAGATCTTCACTTGGCTTGGCAACTGATTCAGCATTGCTGAGAATGCAAAGTATGTCCACTATGTACCTCTTGCACTTTATTCTGTTTGCCTGGAGCTCTATTAGACTATAGAGAAAACAAAGAGAAAATCATATACTAAATTCATAGTCACCAGGGTTCCATCCTGCATTGTTGAAAACATATGAGCCTGAGAATAGAGTCTGTTTATTGAAAGCAGAACACAAACAGACAAATGTATGCTCATTTTCATTAAGGCCCTCTCTTACCCCTGTGGCACACAGACTGTCAGACGGGACAGGAAGTGCAGGGACTCCGCTGGACTGGTCTGGGGATGAAGTAGGAAGAACTTCTGCAGACAAGGAATGTTCGGAATTCCTAAGTCCTAAGGGTCCTGTCCTCCACATGACCTTTAGAGGTCAGTAAATTTTCTCTATATGTTTCTTAAAAAAAAAAAGAAAGATAACTCAGCTACTTTAACTCATTTTCCCAAAACCCAGGACTGACAGTATGACCTGTTGTTATTAGTTTGTTTGAAGCTATGCTATCAAGGTGTATTTGTGTGTTTTTTTTAATTTATATATTTTTTTTCTACAGCCTTTTCTGTTATTGCTAGGGTAAGATTGACCAACAAACATATATTAATAAAAGAAAAGAGGTTTATTTTGAAAATTATGATCATCAGTGCCACATTAGATAAAAAAATACAGCAAAAACAGTTATACGCTTATATGTTATATTGTGTAATATTATTATAATATAACCGGTCTCCATTTTAAAATATAATTTATTCCTGTGTTGGCAAAGCAGCCTTTAGTGTCACATTATCATAAACATTCAGAAATATAGAAATATTTCTTAATATTATCAATGCTGAAAACATTTGCTTAATATTTGTTGTGAAAACTGTGATATATATATATATATATATATATATATATATATTATTAATGAATAGAAAATTCAAAAGAACAACATTAATTTGAAATAACATATTTGTAACATTATAAAATGTATTTACTGTCACTTTTGATCTATTTCATGTGTACTTGCTGAAAAATATGTTATTTATTTATTTTTTTTTATAAATATTGCTGATCTCAAACTTTTGAACAATAGTTTACATGATTGGGTTCTCCAGGACCCCAAACTTTAGAAACAGCAAAATAAATAGTTGAACTAACCATATACCTTATGACGTCATGGCATCCACAAAAGAAAAAAACATTAAAAACAAACACACACTGTGCTTTGTGATATAAATTATTTATTTACATTACAGAAAAAGGACCCCATCAAGACAAACAAATTAACTATTGGAAATATTACCCATACATAACCAAATAACAGGACTTGTCCTATCATGGTGTCCTAAAATTCTCTGTTTGTGTCCTGTGCCACAGGTGCAAGGCATCGTGTGTAGAACCCATCGTCCTCCGTTATATCTGCACCGTCGTCCTCCGTCCCTCCATCCCATCATCCATCAGGATAAAGTGTCTATTTGGGGACGGAGAGCGAGTTTCTTCTTTTCTGTCCTCTGTCCAAACTACGTTTCCCATGATTCTCTGTTCATGGGCTCAAATGAGGCGGGTGGAGGCGCGCAGGGTGTTTTCAGAGTTGTAGTGCATTGTGTTCTGCTTCTGTCGGTTGATTCTGTTGGTCCGTGGGCACTTCCTGCCGAGGAAGGAAGCGAAAGGACACCCTTATCATACATGTAACTTGTCTCCACCAGGCAGCTCTGCGTTATTTCTAATCAAAACAATGCCTGGAAGGAAAAAACTATTTCAGAGCTTAAAAAAGCCTTTGCTATTAAAGTAGCTTCCTATTTAGAGCTTGGAGATTGGAAGATTTTAAAGGAATGTTTCATACATTCTTCTGCATTAGTATTCATCACAGTTTTCCACTGATATGACTTGAAACAGCACAACAGCTCACAGACTCTTTGCCCTAAAGAGGCTGCTTCTTTCACTGGAGAAGAGAATAAATAAATACTGACATTGAAACTAAATAACTAAATTAACAATGTATATATTCCTCTGGCTCATACATAATTAAACTGACAAATACTTTTTGACTGGAGTGTTTAAGTAATGTTATTATGATTTTATATATTGTTAAAAGTACTATTCATCATTTTGGTGGTATATGTTTGTGTGGGTAATTTCTGTGCCACTAGCAACATGAAATGGAATAGCAATCATTTGCTCAACTAATGGCATGAATTTAGAGGAATACCCATTTGTCCAAATAATGGAAGATGGGGTCAGAGTTTGGAACTTTTTTCTTTTTAAGAAACAATCCTCATTTGACCAATTTTGTTTAGTCAAGAAATGTCAAGCTTTTAGAAACTACTGATTTTGAAAGAAGTCTTTTTTAGTCTTTTACCCAAGGCTATAAATAAATACGGTAAAAAGAGCAATACTGTGAAATATTTTTACAATTTAAAATGGCTATTTTCTGTTTTAAAGGGTTACTCCACCCCCAAAATTAACATTTTATCATTATAATCACAATCCGTAAAAGCTTTCTTCTTCCTCGGAACACAATTTAAGATATTTTGGATGAAAACAGGAAGGCTTGTGACTGTCTCATTGACTGCCAAATGTAAATTAACACTGTCAAAACCCAGAAAAGTATGTAAGATTGTCAGAATACTCCATCTACCATCAGTGGATCAACAGTAACGTTATGAAGCTATGAGAATACTGTTCGACTGTCACAGAACAGTGTATGCTATTTTGCGTCGAGCGGTGCTGTCCAAAATGGCGCTTTGGTGATGTTATGGTACCGAATTGTTGAATAAAGTCATTACATTTGTTTTCTCTTCGTACAAAAAGTATTCTCGTTGCTTCATAACGTTACAGGTGAACCACTGACAGCAGATGCAGCATTCTGACTATGTCTTTTACACTTTTCTAGACCTTGACAGTGTTTATTACTTGGCAGTCAATGGGACAGTCAAAAGCCTCCCGGTTTTCATCCAAAATATCTTACGTGTTCCAAAGACAAACTAAGCTTTTATGGGTTTGGAACGACATGGGGGTTAGTTATTAATGACAAAATTTTCATTTTGGGATGGAGTAACCCTTTAATACATTAAAAAAAAATAATTATTCTTGTGCTTAGTTACTTTAGAAATCATTCTAATATGTTGATCTTAATAAATATTTGTTATTATTATCAAAGTTGAACACAGTTTCTGCTAAATGTTTTTGTGTAAACTGATACATTTTAGGATTCACAGATGAACAGAAATGTAAAAAAAAAAAAAAAAACAATTGTTTGAAATAAGTATTTTTTGTAACATTATAAATGTCTTTACTGTCACTTCTGTTCAATTTAATGTGTTTTGGCTCAGTATTTATTTATTTGAAAAACAAAATCTTACTGATCCCAAACATTTGAAAGATGGTATATATATATATAGACTAATAGTAGACTAGACCTGAGGTCTCTCTTGATTCATTAACATATTGAACACCTTTTTTTCAATGTAAAAATGAAAATATTACAGTAGATGGGTGAGATTTTTTAGTGCTGCCAGTGATTTAGATTTAACTACCCCACACACACACACACCCTTTGACAGTGACCTTTCACGGAGTGTAAAGTGTGTTATTCTGCAGACTCTTGCTGGCAGGAACTCTCACTCTATAAAGAGCTGCGAGTGTGTGCGATCTACCCAGGAGGTTACTATCCTCTGCATTGCTTAGCAGTAACACAACGTGTGTGATATGATGCTGTGGGGTGTGTTTATACTCACCGGGTGATACACAGCACCACTACACATATGATGGCCACCTGCAGAGCCCCAATGACAGACGCGATGAGGACGTAGCGGAGCTTTCCAGAGCCAGGCACCACGTACAGCACATTATACTCCTTAGTGTCACACTGTGGACCGCTGAATCCTGAGTGACAGCTGAAGAAAAGAGGAAGAAACAGCGTTATATCCTTGTTAGATTAGATGCGAGTGTTTTAGTCCTCTGTGGAATTATTCAGGCTGTTTTAAAGAGTCTGCTCTCTCTGTAATATCTCTGTTCACACACACACACCACAGTGTTTCTCGCTCTGAAAGACTTTCCTCAGAAACACCTGCTGTTTTACTGCAGCACCTGCCAGAGAGACTCTCCTGTTCTGTCTTATCATTTCTCTCTAGTACCCTTTACTTAGTTTTTTTTTTCAGTGACTTTAATATGAGTTCCACAACTTGAGCAGCCAATTATTTTTTAATAAGCTGATGTGCGCAGTTTTCCTGTTTAATACCTTCTTCTGTCTCAGTTTGATCTGAAAAATGACTTGTAGATTGAATTCCCTAAAAAAGGTAACAATCAAACTTTGAACTGTCTATCTAAATCTGTCTGTCTGTCTGTCTGTCTGTCTGTCTGTCTATCTATCTATCTATCGCTGTAATTATATATATATATATATATATATATATGTATATATATATATATATATATATCTGTCTGTCTGTCTGCCTAATAAAAATAACAAGCATACACAACAAAATTCCTAAAACTTCACAATGGAATTAAAATGGAAGACCTACAAATAAATTTAAACAGTTAATAAAAATTATAATAATATCCTGATAGTACTACAATAACTGAAAAAAGGGGAGTGTTTGGAAAACAGTGTTGTTGTTTTTTTAAACAGGGAGATCTTTCTTGGCTTGAACACTAGGGGGAGACAAAGATCTGTGATGTAGTGTTGAACACACAATCACAAAAGGTGTGTGCCTAAACACACACAAATTCACAATGTATTTTTGTAGACAGGATGTGCTGGTGTGATCAGACACATCATGAGTGGTACCTGCAGGACGGTGTTGAGAGCATGTTGGGATATTCACAGTCTCCGTGAACACAATAGTTCTTATAGTGCTCAGGGCAGGGAATGTACAGCCCTCTTGCCACCTCTGAAACCTCGGGCTTCTCCTCTATAATTCAAACACAGTGGGTCAGAACAGCTCAAAGTCAAGGGCACTTCAAAACCACAGGACAAATATATATATAAAAAACTTTTTATAATTAAACACACCCACCTGTGTAGTCTGTCCTGGCATACTGTCCATCTCCTGCTTTGGTGCCTGTAATCATGTCGCCTACAGGATAGAAACGAATTCAGATGTTAAAATGAACAGATCTGCTGGTTACATAATACAACATTGCACCCCCCCTTTCATTTGTACATTGTCATTTTGAAGATATCATCTGGGAAATTGCTATATTCTAGAGACTAATGATCATATGAACATGAATGAACTTGATTATGTAACAGTGATTTATAATGTTCATCTTTACATGTGTTCTCTTGTTGTCTTACATATAGAAATGCAAATTGAATGGAAGAAGACATCATGTAACAATGTAAGAAATCAATACATTATATAAAGCAATCATAAATCTTCTTACCCTGACAGTGACCCAGGAACTTGACCTCAATTCGTTCCTGCCGCTGACACGACGCCTCTTTTACCTGGCAGGGGTTGTCATAGGAACGGCCATCTGATGCGCACACAGGGTTAAAACTGATGTGGGAGCAGTCGATGTTACAGACGCACCTGTGTCATGAGAAACAGCATAGTAAATGCCAATTACTGACAAATCAAAGACCGTGAAAAATATCATTAAACAAGTGTCACACCTTGTTTGATCAAGCTGTCAGCTAAGAATAACACTTCAAACATGCAAACTGGGGACTCAAAGTAATTGCTGGAGGGGATTCTGTGTTTCACACCTTATATTGATGCAAAAACTTGACTGTTCAATTAATATTTTTCAGGGCCACTTTGAAGATAATGCAACTTTTTTGGCTTTCTACCATTTTTTTATTTTATTTTTATTAATATTTCAAGAGAAAGGAGACTGGAAATGATGGGAAGAAGAGAAGGAAACAGAAAGTCTAATCTTCTAGATTGCAGAAATGTCACAAAGCAGATTAGAAGGCTGGTCAGGCAAAATGAACAGCAATACTCAATCTAAGAACTCTAGGGATGGGAAAAATAAAGATTTCCTGATTCAATTTTGATTCACAAGCTCTAATTTTAGTTCAAAACAGATTCATTTAGGTATATATTTGGGTTTTAGATTCAAAGCAATAACTCTTTTTTTTAAATAACCATTTAGTAAAAGAACTGGGGTTACACATTTTGATAGTCCATTTAGACATTCTACTAACTATAAGTAACTTTGTAACTACATGTCAACTAATTCTCATTAATTCACAACTACATGTCTGCTAACTCTCAGAGTAGACTGTTAGGGTTGGATCGAAATAAAATGTTACTGAATAAGTTGACATATACTTGCAAAGTTTCCCATAGTATGTTGTATATTGTGAACCCATCAAAGTAAAGTGTTGGAATGTATTAAGAACTGCTGATAATACTGAAGGACCTTGTATATGAATGCTGAGATGTTGTATGCTTATAGGTAGATGTGGATAAACTGAGAGTTAGCTGATGTGAGTTTGAGTAATGTGACCTGCCAGAATTAACGCTATTCTTGATTATTGTGAAATATTATTAATATGAGCTTGTGCTCAACATTCAAATACTTGGCTAGTACTTGCTGTAGCAGTTGCAGCACATTTCAGAAACCCTTCACCTTCCCCAGCTCCACCTGTATTTTTGTGTTTTGCAGTAGCAAGTCTCAAGACCAAAAACAATAACAAGACATGTATAATACCCTGCTAAACTTTCAGAGAGTTGTCATAACGGAAATATATTAATATAAATATTAATATAATATAATATAAAGATGAATTTTCAGTCTCCTTACTCCAGTCTTCCGCATCACACAATCCTTCAGAAATCATTCCAATATGCTGATTTAGTTCTGAAGAAACGGTTCTTGTTATCGATGTTGAAAGAGTTGCTTCATTTATTTATTTGAATGGAAAGTATAGAATTTAACAAATGACACAGCAAAAGTTTGTCCCAAAAAACAACATACTTGCCAGGAATGGACAGTTTTAAGTATTTCATGTATTCTGTTGCTGGTAGATTCAATCAATCAAACGAACACTTGTTTTTATGCCTACAAGAAAATTGCTTTTGTAAAAGCCAGTTCTGCAAAGGGTGAAAATTACGGTTTTAATGTACACCTCTCCATGTATGAGTGTGTTAAGCTCAGCATTTTCACAGGTGTCCTGCGAGACTACAGCCCTGCGACATACACAGATTACAATGGTAAAAAAATACAGACCTCTTTACAAAAGGTCTGCATCAGCGGGAACGGCAGCCTCGCATAAACATTAACTGACATTCATAATTGCCCATTTGGCTTGAGGCTGGATGAATTACCATTAGAAACAGATTAACACCAACATCAACAATGTTTTTATGATGTGTCTGCTCTATAAATGTTGATAAGGGTGTCAAGATTGCAAATGTAATGAGTAAAGTCTGTTTTTCATCTTCTCGTCTCAGCGTGAAGCTAGAAGGGAAAGCTCAGAAATGGATGTGGACGGGATCAACTGGATGCTGCAGTGATTTTCAATCTATAGCTCATTCTTGAGTCTATCATCTCAGGGGCTTAATGACTTGCACAGAAGACTGGCTTAGCTACCAAAGCACTGTGAGCACATCAGTGGAGAATAATACAACGGTCCGTTTCAAACGATGAGAAATGATGAGTTCTAACACTTTGATGTCCCTCTGTTCGTTTTAATGGCTGCTTTTATTCACATACCTTCATTAACGGCGGTAATGAGCGCTTATGTGCATATGAATTAGAGGCGATGCTCTTCTGAGGAAAAAAAATCCTAGACCAAGTTTCTGACATTTGCGACCGACAACACACAAAGCCTTTGCATTTGTGTGTGAACCAGTCATTCATTTCTGCCTGAGAGAATCGAAAACCTGTCATCTAGTCTTCTGTGAGTGTATTTGGTATATTAGTATTTCCCAAAAGAGCTGACATGAATTTATGGTCCGCATCTTCAACGTTCAGGTGTTTCTGCTGTAGTTTCTCTCTAAAGCGTGTATGTGTCATCTCTGCACCACTGTAGGAACATGTTGAGCAGAAATGACAATTAAACGGCCGTCCCCAGTCACTTCTTGCTGCAGCAAACAGACGACAGTATAATTATAAATCTGTCATTATTTTTGTGTATGTGTGTTTTTTTTCTTCAACGCTCTTTTTTAATATTTCCACCCTGCCAGTGAGCTTTAGTGATGTATGGAGTCATTTTGTATTCTGGCACCACTGGAATAATGCAAACTGACTACAAATGGGAGATAAAAATATCTGTTTTAAATAGAGACGTTGACTGAATTGAACTCTGGCGTGGAGTCAACTCAAGGGCAGCTTTGATTGTTTGCCATTGCTAATTGAGATCTGTAATGCATGGTAATTTAGATACATTCTCAGGAACATTGGATGTGAGATACAGGCACAGTGATACTGAGATGTATTTATTGCGAAGCACTGGTAATGCTCACACACACACACACACACACACATTTGCTCTCCAGTATGACCGTCTGTAGTGGTCATAAAGGCTAATGTGTCTTGAAAGTATGAATATTTAATATCACCTCTCACATTCTCTAGGCACACACACACTGCAAATGCATTGCGTCAACAACACACACACTCACACATTCACTCAGATGCACACACACACTTTAAAGATTTCCAATAGCTAATCAAGTAATAATGGCTTTGTGAGTGAATCAAACTGACTGGTTGAGATTTCCTTAAAAAAATCAGGCTGTTTGTATGGTAGCCTCTGTATGTGTGTGAGTGTGTTTATCTTGTTGAGTGAGGGGATATGTCTTATTGATTTGTAAGAGCCATGTGGTTTCTCTGTTATCTAAACTTTTCCAGCATGGCCTGTGGGCTTCCTGTCTGTCCAGCTGCTCTTTATTCACACACTTTAGTCTCTCTCTCTCAATAGCAGGATTATGATGACCAAGTCTGCACTTGGTGAGGATAAGTCTCTGTTTTGTATCTGTAATAGTTTGATGAGAACAGATGATGAGTTTTGGCTTTTTTCATTAACAAGTTTAGTTTACATTAACATACTTTATTGTGCAACCAAAATACATTACATTTAAGTATAAACCAGCCTTATTTCTTATATGCTTTACTACTTTGAGCTGCTCTATAAAAAATATAAAGGAGATATAATATGCACTCTTAGAACCATCCACTACGTGTCACGCCTTGACTTTACATGTGCAGCGCTCGCATTCATTTAATTAAACCATAGCCTTTTGAATTTTAATAATCACATTAGGCCATACTGCGATTCCTTTTTTTCTGTCTGCAAATTTAAAACATCCTAAAATGATAATTAAGACTGACTATCAGTCTGCCTATCTATAGGCTAATGCACACTGCACCAACAGATGCCAATCATAACCAGATTATAGTATCTATGTGTGTGTCTATCTGTTCATATATTGTGTATCAGTAATACTGACCAAATTCAGCCATTCCAAGAATGCATTGCGGCAAGCTCAGAGGAGTGAGAAATGTTGATTAGAAATAAACAATTTATTCCATATTAAAAATATAATTGAAAATATTTCAGTGTAATTGAAACAGATTATTCTACACATGGTAGTGTACACGTCCTATTTTAGCGGCTATACTGAAATCAATATTACTTCAATCTTCTGCTCTCTCTATTTATTACACAAACCCAATGACTAGGGCCCTAAACAACAGACAAACAAATCTGGTGCTTGTCGCTACACACAATCAGCCCACAAACACACACAGACATGTTATTAATGCAGCTTATAGCATTGATTTTATTTATAATCGCTCATCTCATTTTTTTTTCCTTCAGTAATCCTTTCAAATGACGCAGGAAGATGGGAAAATGGAGCGAGACTAAAAAAAGAAGGGCTGCAGAGAGAGGTAGAGTGTTTTTGGTAGAGGAACAGTGAGGTGAGTGAGTCATCTGCAGTCAAGTGTATCAGAGCGAGGGGCCTGTCATGGGACCATCCCTACGACTCAGGCATAAATGTCTCAAATCGTGCTGATATCTCTGAGGAGGGAGAGGCTGGGCTCTTTCATTCTGATGCCTCCAAACACCCTGGCTCTCCAGCCAGTGCTTGCTGAATCTTTAGTGAATCTACAGGCTATCTTTGCCAAGGCCGACATGTAATTCCCTTCAGACGCCCTAAGAGAGATAGGCAGGAGGGAGGAAGAGAGGCCTTCTTCTATTAAGATTAAAGGGTAGTCTCCTTCACTCTTGCTGGCAGTTTGAGCTGTTCACTGATGCCCAGGGCAACGAAAACCTCCTTTCCACATCCACGGGTGGATTTTAAATATATCATGTGAGTCATGATTTTTTCACATGTTTACAACTCAAACAGATTCTCAAAAAATGATAACTGTTTTTCAATTAATATAGTATGATGTTGTTAGAAAACAAAGTCGATGTTGAGGTTTTCTGCTTATTTTTTATTGAAAATTAATGAGTTCTCATTGCTGGAGCACTGGAGCTAAGCAGCCATTCATCAGCAATGATGAAACTGTCATAATTGGCCTAGTTTCTTATTCATTTATTTTGAGCAAGTTCTTAAAGTTCATATTAAAAGAACTAAGATATGTGAAATATACTATATTGACCCAGTGTCCCATATTTCGCATCATCCTACTGACAGCACCAATGAATCTAAAACAATGTCTATACACATCAAAGGAAGAGTTAACAAAAAAAATTATATTCTTATCCTGCAAAGATGATTAAAAAAGACCAAAATTGGCAGTAAAGACATGTATAATGTATAATGTAAAAGACTACTATTTCAAATAAATGCTGTTTTTTTTTTTAACTGCCATCAAAGAATCCTGAAAATCTGTATCACAGTTTCCACAAAAATATTAAGAAAAAGAAAGAAAAGAAAAAGAATTGTTCCTTGAGCAAGTGATTTCTGAAGGATCATGTGACTCTGAAACCTGATGTAATGGCCTTTTAACATATTCAGAACAGTTATTTTTAAGTTGCAATGTATTTTTGATTAAATAAATGCAGCTTTGGTGAGCATAAGAGACTTCCTGGCATCAAAGAGAAATAAATACCATGCCTATCAAGGAAGATTTTCATGGCAAGAATTTTATGAATAATGATTTAAATTTCAGTCTGATCCTCAAATTTGAATAAAGCTTCTTTTTTATTATATGAAATAAAGCCGTGTGATCTCTCTTAAAAATAACTACTTAAGTGTTTTGCCAAGAAATAAAGTTGTATTCAAATTCACACAAAAAAATATGGCATCTTTCTTTTTTTAATTCTTTCCTGTGAGATTAGTTCTCCTACATGCTGTTTTTGTGCTTACCAGACATCTTCAGCATCCACATCACACTCAGCCCCAAACTGACAAATGTCACAGGTGGACGTCTCCTTCTGTCCATTTTCTGCCGAACCCTCGTTCCCTGCTTGGATATATAAAGACAAGATAAGACAGCATAAGCTACCAAAAGTCTGACAAATATTACTTGCATCAAGATGAGCTGGCAATCACAGTCCACAGTCTCTTTCTCCCACACAAACAGACAGAGGACAGGCATAATTCTCATTCAGTCTTTGTCTCTGGCTCTCATGAGAAGTTCAAATCCCCCACTGATCTTTCCTCAGCCTCGCCCCTCATTTCATCATGATGATTTCTGATTTGCCGCTCCTGCTCCCCGGCGATAGAGGCTTCCCAGGAGCCGAAGCTTAAAGCCCCTTGCTATCGCATATCTGCCCTCATCAGTGGACGGGGAAAAGCAATCCCGTACGCCATGGAATTTAAATTACGTCTCCTCCTCGGAGGATCATCGTTCCCCTTTGGATCCTGACCCTCCATTATGAGGTGCTATTTTTAAAACTTAGACCGCAAAGACGAAGAGATGAGAAAATAAAGGACGGTAGATAAAAGTAAGAAAAGATAGAAGAAGAAGAAATAAAATATACTGGATTTCTGTGCAAAGAACAATGTTTAAGTCACAGGTGTTTTTAGTCACTGTTCTGCTCTATTGATTTTCTCTTTTCTTTAATTTTGGTGTAGATGACAAAAACAAATCTAAACTTTCATGAATGAAAAATTTAATGAATCTCAGTATTTTTGAATGCCAAACTGTATTAACTGAGCAATATCACATGTGAGTGCTGAGTATTTAGACCAACAGTACAACTTTTATTCAATAGTTTAATAATCTCTCCATATTAACAGTACAATATTAAAAAAGCTTATATTAAGTAACTTGCATTTTAAACACAATAGTGCCAGTTATAGTGCTCCGCCAGTAAAAATCATTCTAAATGAGCTGGCTGTCAAAATGAAAACAGTTACAGAATCAACTATTGTGTCTCATTGCTGTGTTCGATCAGTGTTCTTGACAACCTCTGAGTGAATAATTCACTCATAGTTATGCATTTTATCTTGAAGTTATTATTTTGAATGAATCAAACGTGTGAAAAATTCAGTGCATCATTCAATACCTCATTCTTTAAGTCAACCACTTGTTTTGTTCAATTACAAACCAGAGTTTTGAAAGAATCACATGAGAGAATAATTTAAAAAATAATAATTTTACACGCAATGCATGCAATAATAGATCAAGCTTTGCTCTAAACACATCTCATGTCCAGCATCATGACTAGATCTATTCTCCCTGAGGTGTGTCAGGATGGACCCAAGGGTGTAGAAATGAGAAACGTGTTGGAGGGAAGGGGCAGTAACAGTTATCTCCATCTCCCGGTTAGATGGACCCTCTGAATTGATTTTCCCTGACCAGAAACACAGTCGATCACCAACCCCCCGTTTCATCTGCAACCGCTGCCAAAAAGATCCTGCTTCTGACCCTGTTTGTGAATATCCACGCTGTGTGCAAAAACCCAAGGTCAGCGATTGAGTTAATATATCTGTTTTTATTTTAATGGATAATGTCAGGAATCTAAAACAAGAATCTAGTCTTTTGTTGTCGTTGTTGTTAATGAAGAATCTTTAAAGTGCTTTTCATGTATAACGCGAAGGCATTTAAGGTTATGAAACACTCAAATGTAGCAATCTGAGCACACACTGAGCAGAGGAATAGGTTTTGCTGTAAATGGTGGAAGGAAATGAGATACTCAAATGAACAGAAGACAGATGGTGAGTGTCCAAGAAAATGGCTCTTAATGGGACAAACCTACTTGTGCAGAAACTAAGGAGAAAGGTGGGGGTGGATTTAGGGCGCAACATGGGCTGTCAGACAGAAGATGAATGAAGCCACCCATCTCCTGCACAGTGTATGGAAACTGACCTTCACAACAAAATGTATCAAGAATGTGCCTAGCATTCCAGTCTGGGTCAGAGAAGCTGTATATGAACTGAGGTCACATGTGAAGTGAAAATAGCACCAAGAGATTTTGTTTTTCAATAATGTGCGAATGAGTGCAAGAGCATCATTTTGTTGTTATTTACTGTAATTGTAACCTGTACTGGATACAGTATTCTACGTTTGTCTGTTGTTTGCTGAGCTAACAGTGTTATGCACACTACTGTAGCAGCGTGACACCTGGGACTGGTTTTGTTGTGATTCTCCATGTCGACTGATTTGGGTAAATGGAGAGAAATCAATGATATTTTCCTGCAGCATTGCACTTGTGTAGTGTTTGGTGAACTATTGTGTAGCTGCACTTTTTCTGTGTTCTTCATTTACAGTACTCTAATCACTGAGAATTAGATTTGCTAAAAGTGTTTTAGGTTTGCAACAGCAGTGTGTCACTGGTTCCAAAAGATTACAGTCATATGAAATGTGTGTGTTTCGTATGGTAACAAAAT
>JAUMHE010000056.1:10503726-10527074 GCA_032359235.1 Enteromius mattozi | reverse complement strand
GGGTTGTGTTAATTGTGTGTAGTGTTTTGACAAACCGGGCCAAGTTTTCAAAATTGTGCTTAAGCAATCGTAAAAAACTGTAAAAAGACATTCTCTGAAAACCTCAACAGTCCTATTATCTAACAGATATTATCTAACTTAGCTTTGCTTATTAGTATGATTGTTCTGCAGAGAACATTGTTTTACCCCATTTGCACAAAATTCCCTGAGATAAATTATTTTGTTTCATGCATGAGCATGAGATGGAAAAGATTCCACTTGATTCACTTGAGTGGAATTTATCGCAATGCACACAATAACTGAATGGATGGATGGATGATACTGTAAGTCCAGGGTCATCTAGTGAAAAGCAGCTCAGATTAACACACACACACACCATTTGTAAAATGGAAGGGGTTTTCAACATCACATTTGTGTAAACAAAGAGAATAAAGAGAAAGCTCTCCCTGGACTCCAAAAGGTCAAATTATATCATGTATATTATTTTGTATTTTGAAGATACAATGTTACTATAGTGCAATATTGTATTAGCCTACAATAAAAAACCCAACATGTAATTAAAGAAAAGCCTGCATCCATAACTCCCAGAAGAGATGCCACCACACAAGAACATGCTGAGCTCTTAAGGGACACAAAGGTCAAGTGAATCTCCACAGATGGAGAGGACACATTACATTTTTGAATCAATAGAGAATGTAGGAAGCATAATGCTTACAGCGGAAACATGATAGCCTGAAAGAGGATCTTTGGATTTCCACTGATCTCCATGAGCTAATGATGCCGCTTCTACGTGGTGAATGTGACATTAAAGTTTTACGCAGGAGCCACAAAATCATCTTACTTTCTCAAGAGAATCTCCAGAGTGACATAAACCGCCTTGTTCCTGCTTTTGTATTGCAGTAATGTGACTTTTTTTCTGGTAATGATTTCTAAATTTATGGAATGGTGCTATGGTGTTCTGTTTTCCACAAATTGCTTATAGCTTTTATATGTCACAAAGTTTTTGTGCAACAAAATTAGGGATGTGCTTTAGTAATTGACTACAGCTCAATCCAAAAGGAACTTTTATACCATTTTTGGACTTGATTTGGATGGGCAATTTTGTAGTTGGGTACTCCAACATATATTTTTAAAATAATGTTGCAAGATGTATTTTTTGACATATGACCTGCAAACTTGTCCCATAAATATGGTACCAGGCTCTCAATGCTCTAATCATGTGGTCACATCATCTAAGTCTTCACCACACTGGGTCCATTAAATGCTACTTCACACAAATAAGGCTGTTTGAGAGTCCCGGTGCCATTGGGGAAAGCATGTCGTAAAAAACATTTGGCACTTTGCCTCTTCTATCCACACCTGACAGCATAGAAGACCTTGCCAATGACCCATTTGCGCATGTAATTACAGCAATCCACTGACGACGGTGGCACAGAGCGAAGGTGTCTAATTTTGTGGAGTACTCCCAAGGCCATTTTCTTCCATTGTTTGACAGCTTTTGGAGAGCGCTTTGAAAGCCAGATGAGGGTTTGAATTGGCAAGAAAAGTAAGAGCGATTCAGGAAATTCAGGAAAGGAGGCCCGAAACGGGCTGCCCTTCTTCGGGGGATTAGGAAAGAAGAATTAGGAAAGGAATTAGGGCTTAAAACTTCATTTTTTCCAGCTTTGACCAGATTAAGTGCTGCTTGCTGAAAGTCTTCCATTGAGCGCTAAAAGCCCCAGCAGAAGATCCACGAATCAGTTTCACTCTGGGTCATTACACTGCAACCGTGGGTCAACCATGTTAAATAAACACAGATATTTAACATACCACTCAGAAAGACTCTTATGATTGAATCACATATACTGTACATTAGACGTACACCCAATACATAAGCACCATTTCACTAGCATTTGATACAGCTGTATCACTCTCCAAGCTCTTCATTATTCTCCCACAAGAAGTGTGGCGAGGTACAGAGCCTCTTCCATTCACACACAAACTAACACGTGTGCCGATCTCCGGCTCTGACTATGATCTGCCCCTGATGGCTCCCATAATAACACCCGTGATGGAGCCGCTCTCAGATATATAATGGAAGAAGAGTGCAGGGGAAAGAAGGAAAAGAGATGAAGAGTTGAGGATGATGAGAAATGAGAGGAAAACCTGATGGAGATAACTTCAAATGGTGTTTGTGGTATGTTGCTCAGAGAAAGAATGAAAGAAACAAAACAACAAACTAAGCATGACAATGATGGAGAGCGTTCGAAAACAGATGAAGGTTGAGAGACATAAACAGAGACTGAGTGAGACAAAAAAAAACAAAGGGACAGAAAAAAACATCTCCAGCAGCTAAGCGGTCGATGGGCAGTCAATAAAGTGTCACTTTCTGCAAGCTAAGAAGCTGGCCTTGATGAGGGGATCTGACCAGGATCGAGGCTGAAATGAACATTCGCATTAGTGGCCACAGCAACTAGTGCTTTACCCACCGAATGACCTTCCCTAAACCACAAATCTCATATTAGACTCTAAGATGCCCCAGATTAAAAATAAAAGCATTTTGTAAGGATTTCTTACATGCCTAGCTGTGGAAAAAGACTGCTGAATTTTGAGGCTCTTTGCAGGTTTTTGCTAGATTTAACTCCTTTATATTACTGTTGTGTTGAAAAAAAGAGAATTGAACTAAAATCAATTGTCTTAAATGCTAGGGAATTTAGGCAGAGATTTGCTATCAGTCTTAAAAAATAAAATGTTATTCATTTCCATTGAAGGTTCCATGAAGAACCTTTAGCATTCAAGAATTGAGCAAAGGTTCTTGACAGTAGAAAAAGGTTCTTTGCATTATCAAACTGTTCATTACACTAAGAAATAAAACGTTTACGGTTCTTTGGGGAACCCAAAATGATTTTTCTGTCATCGCTGCAGTTTAACTCTTTATTTTTAAATAGCGCATTAAACAGTGTTATTCAACTATTAGTGTTTTTAAATATTAACTTGAATGAAATAGAATTAAATAGATGAAATGAGCATGCAAGTAAATATTCAATATCTACATAAAATATTGCAATATCCAAATAACAATAATAAAAATAAATAAATGCATTCCTAAATTCTGTACTTAAGATATAGGAAAGATGGAGATAAAAAATTTTTTTAATAAACATGCAGTTCATTTTGCTTAAGCCCTACTTACAATTTCTTTTCTTTTTAATGATAGAAATAAAACATTTTAAGTAGAGTTACATAAAATACTGCACAATTTATATCAAATACTCTTTAAGCCCCTCATTAAATTCTCCTTTCTTCTGGCACATCCCCTGCTGCAGTGGATTGTGACTGTCCGAGCAGCAAGATTCTGGCGCCTTGTCTTTCCATCTAAACTCCCAGACACCACGGGGTGGCACAGAGAGCAGCTGAAATGTTCCAGCACTGTGGGTGCCAGTCTTTGCCATCGAGCCCCGCTAATCCCACTGGCACCACAGTGCCAATCTTTCACTCCAGTTTTACCCGCTGATCTTTAGAAAAGATCCAAATCAGTAGAGCAAAGCAAGCTGCTGGTAAACAAGAGCTAGCTGCTAAAGGCTATTCCAGAGAGGACTGCATAAAATATGACAGAACTAGTTTAATATGTTCTCTTACATAAAAATGCTATGTTTCATTCACTTTGTTCTGATTGTCTATTTATAAAAGAGCAATGTTATTTTCCCTGAGGCGGATCTTATGAACTCATTTGACGATGAATGATTTAGTAAGGACGACATGAGATTTTCCACCTCAGTAGAACAACAACTAGTTTTTCTGTTTTTCTGTTTCAAGATAAAGGTCATTTCTCAACTCAAAGGAATATGGATTCATTGCTCAGAGACCTAAACCAAATTTAGATATTGGCCTTTAACAACATGTGCCCACCAGGGACCTTGTAACACCCAACAGCCAATGCACAAACGAAAAGCAAATGAAAACAAATGAAAGCATTTTCACAAGAGATTTTCCTACTTAGCAATCTCACGTCAGTGAGGAGAACCTTATGGAGTGAATAGACTTGAAGGTACCTTTACTAAAATAATTAAAAGCTAACCACTTGTTATCAGATCACGTCAAACTCAAAAATACCAAAATTTTAAACATGATCCAAGTCGGAAAACCACTAGTAGTCTCTTAAACCAGCTGCAAATATCTTAAGAAACTGGACAACAAATGCTAACATGTACTCAACACTTATGCTTCTAGCCAAAAATAAGCCCTGCCATGTTACGGGCATCAACAAAGAAATATGAACATCTTTTCCATTCCAAAACACCTCCAGCTCCAGCGCAAACTTCAGACTCAAGCCCAACGGAGCTCCTCTTTGCTCCTTTACACTTTCTATTCAAAGACAGTCAAACAAACCAACAACCTCAGCGGATTTTGCTGATGCATCCCAGGATAAATGAGCCTTTAAGAATTGAAAGCTCTATAAACAACCAAGCCCTTAGATGTTTACATTTCAAACACCGAGGTTTGTCTCCGAGGACTTCAGGCTTAGCTAGTTCCAGTAATTTGGGAGCTGGAGACTGCTGTTATGATGGGTATTTCTGCACCGCTGAGGGTTGATGCTTTACTGATTTTAACCAGAACAGATTGCAGTCGGTTCGTTTTTAGTGGCACTCAAGAAATGAAGCTCACTATTGTCAGAAAATAGTGTCCTCGTAAGATCCACGACCGGAAAGGGATTAAACTCCTCATAGATGCCGCTGCTGAAAAACGAGTCTATTTTCCCAAGTTACCGTATAAATGCTTCTAGTGTTCCGACTTATCTTTCTCTCCATACGTTACGTTTTCTTTCTCATCTCCTGGACTGTAAATCTCCATATGCTATGTCGATGGAATTTATTCTGTCTATTGGTAGAAGAAATTCAAACATCTCTTTGTATGTGACTTCTGTTCGGCTCTGCCATGTGGATATAAGCCAAAAATCTTTTCTTTCACTTTCTCTTGTGACCTTGACGCCATTTTGCCACTTCCTGCCACGGCTCATCAATCACAATGTCTCCTGACCCGTCTAGCACGCTAATCTCCATATAATCCCACCATTACCGTGAACGGCTCATCTTTTTGTGTCTAGTGTGATTCCTGTTCATCCTCTCTGCCACTTTCCCATTCTCCCCAGCCTGCCCGTATCATTATATTGTATGTCCCAAAATAAATTTTAATAGAAATCCCCTTCTGCCCCAAGGATGACCCACATTAAAACAGCACATTTATTTCTGAGCGACAGAAGGTTCACGTAGCCCCCAGTACACCTTTGTCTCATTTGATTCAGCGCCTTCCACGTTTGCCTGAGATTTACATTTCATCTGCAAAGACCTTGGCTATATTAATAACTCCGGAGGTATTTGTCAGAGCTCGGAACGAATTGCGAATGAGTAGATGCTGCCATAAAATGATTGCATTTTCCCTCTTGTTGGTGCTGGAAATAGCTTAGTCTCTGAAATGGTTTGCTACAAAGACAACAAGGGCGAATCTATGTCTTGTTTGTGATAAGAACAAAAGTGGAATATGAAGTCATTTACATTTTCAATGTTATTTTCAATTTTCATACATTAAGGAAGCACTAAATCCTTTTTTATTCTGCTTTTCTCTCAGCTGTGGAGAATAAGGATCCAAAAAAAAATTGGTTTTGATTTCGCTTGATTTAATCAAGCATAGCGTTCCACACAATTCAATTAGGTTACATCAGTGTGTTTTTTCTTTCTTTCTTTAGTTTAGGAATTCTTTGTCAGAAAACATCATTTGTTTATTAAACAAAACGGAATAAAATGATTTTCAGTGACCTGACTCTATGTCTGCTCAAGGCATGATCCATTTTCATTTGTGTCGAATTACTAGGTACTACGAATTAACCATTCACCAACTAGAAAAAGCACATTATCATGATAAATAGTAGCAGCATAAAGAAACATTCAGGACCTTTTTTTTTTTTTTTTTTTTAGAAGTGGCTCTAAATCAAATTGTAACTGGACATTAAATTCTTTACATTTTCCCCTTAAAATTAAGTTTCAGTGGGAACTATAACTGCCCTGCCCAGTTTCAATTAATATCAAAAATGATTCATGTAAAATTTTAACAATAGAAGTAACTCATATGTTGATATCAGTTTAACAGATTAAAAATGTGCCCTCCTTTAATTATGGGTTCAAAATAGGTTTCAGCCTTAGAAGTAGTATATAAACGTAATAATCCAAGATAAAACTCCACCCTCACATTGAAGCTAGGTTACAGACAGGTTTTCCCAGTCTAAGAACTTTTCAAAAGGGCTTTTTTATCAGATGAACTTATGAATTATATCCGTCGCGATGGTTTAAAAGCCACAGTGACACATACTGATAAACAGTGCATCTGACTCAGTAAGGACTGCAGTACAGAAACAGTGCACGTTCACACTCAGCTTGAATGTTAAGCACACAAACTCTGAGCACAGCCAGACACTTTTCCTTAGTCTTCACCTCCCATTCCAGACGGCACTTCGCCCGTCTTTATCGCAGCAGCTGAAACGGGGAGATTAGATTATTCTCTTTCTCATCCCTCTAAGCTTGTTACCATGGTGATACCACGGTGAGTGAGGAAGGTCCTCACCCGCAGACGGCTGTGCAGCTGACTGTCGTCACCTCAGGAACATGAGGTCATTAATTTCCCTCTGGTAAAAGCTACAGAGTATTTTAGAACAGTTTAAGGCACGACTTAACAACCGTTTGTATGTGAAAGATCAAACGCGGTCGGCCGCAGCTGCGAAGACCAAATAAATACACAAACGAAAACCCAAAGCACACAGGCCAACTCCCTTAAAGACTGCTTCCTGTGTCTGTGTTGTCTGTATCGATTATAGAAAATCTACCAAAATTAAATACATAATGGATCCTTGATGCAGAGCCCTGGATACACAGTAAATGGATTACATTTGGAAGTAATTAGAAATAATGAAGTGCTGCTGGAGCCGTACTGCTGCAGTTTTGACAGCTGAAGTGATACAGCGATTAATCATTGAAGAAAATTGGGCATTTCTTGCTTCACCGATGGAACGAAGATATTCGCTTCTTGAATTAAAAGCAAACAGCAATATATAAATGCAATAAAATTAAATAAAAAAAGAAATAAAAATGTAGTTTCATCATCATCTACTCACTCTCATGCCATTATTTTTTCTCATGCAACAAAAAAAGAGATTTAGAGAGAAAAAAAGAGAATTAGATCTGATGAGACAATTCTCAGGTGGATTCTCTTGTACTTTTCCAAGACTGTCTTTAAACATTAGGCCTGCAGTTATCTTAAATTAAACAACAACAACACCATTTAATATTGGGGTCAGTGTTGGGCTGGTTAGCATGACCTCATTAGTCCTGGCTACCTAACATAACAAAACTTTTTCCATAGGTCATGGTGGTGGCATATTCATTTTTGACAGGAATGAAAACAAGGCTGTGAGGCATAGAGGTACAGTGCATTCAATGGATTGTAATGTTTAACGACATAGCGGCTGTTCAATTTAAAAAAATAAAAAACTCCATAAAATGGTTTTGAAAGTTTTAAGTTGTAAAAATTATTGGGCATGAGTAAAATTTTCTGATAATTTGTGTTCCGAAGATGAATGAACGACATGAGGGTGAGTAATTAATGACAGAATTTTAATTTTTGGGTGAAATATCCCTTAAAGGTCTATTAATTAATAGCCATTCTGTTCAATCAATTATACACCATTTTTTTGCATAATTTTTTTTTTTTTATATCATATAATGCGTATTTTACTAGTGCTTGATGTGTGTTTGAAGCTACATCCATACAGGACTAAATGGAGTCATTAAAATCCATCGTTATGCACTGTTGATGGAAATCATGGTAATTACATAAAATAACTTTGCAACTAAACTTCATTAGAATTAGAAGTAATGTCAACTATTATGAAATCATCATCAGAAAAAGCATAATCTCTAAGCATCAACCATAATAATCAGTGGTTGCTGTATATTGTATTAGTCTAAAGCGTAAAGCGTGTTATTCTGCATGTAGCCTCTGATACAGATGATGTTACACGGCGCTCAGGGCATCTTCTCTCTGTGCTTTGCAGTAAGTGTCCAGCAGCCCTGCATGCCCAGTAGGCAACCCATATGATTTATCTACAGCCATTGAAATACATTTGATTTTTATCACACCGATAGTGCTGTGCTTACCTAAATGCCCTTCTTTCTGACTCTCTTTCTGTTCCATCCATAAACCACAATCATTTCTCCCTTCCCTCACCCAGCCTTTATCGCCCTCATCTTTCTCTTCCTCCTCTTTACTTATCTTTCGCTTTATCTGCCTTCCATTTCTCTTTCCCTTTCCTTTCCTTTCTCCACTCATTTTATCAATGTGCACGTTCTCCGGTCTCTTATCACTCTTCTTTTGTCTCTCTATACATATTTTCTCCTCTCCCCTCATCATCTTGTCTTCTCCACTCTCTCTGTCTCTATTGTTCTGGTCTGCAGAGAGCCATTTGCTTTCATCTACTAACACAAAAGCATTTTCCTAACAAATTATCTAGATTTTCTTAATTGGTATACTTGGTAAATAAGAAGTACATGATCAATTAAGCACTAGTTTTCTAAAACAGGACTTTTCAAACTTTTGAAGCTATGGACTCCAAATAGCTGTAAACACCAGTTTATATTTGGTAAGAAAATGTTAAGTGGAACATTATAAAAACAACATGTTGTTTGCAAAGTAATTAACTTTTATACTGTCACAAAACTGAAGCTAAAATAAGCTATTAGAGTATTATCTGGAAAATATTATAACATATTTCTCTACCCACAGAGAAACATTTATGATTAAAATTTTTTATGTATACTATTTTTTTTTTACTGTTTTACAGTTAAGCTACAGTTTCAAATATACACTCTACTGCTATTATTCATTTTAAAATTCCCTGTTTTAAACAATGTTTGTGATTTGAAGGTACAATTATTAACACATGAAATCTGATTACATTTAAAAAACAAAAATTTGGTGTTAGTAAATAAACTGATACATTTTTTAAATGTATTAATATTTTACAACATTAATGTTATCTTTAAGTCAAAAGGCAGCATGACAAGGAATGTAACTTTAGTTGACTGTATTTACTAAAAGTCAAAAAAAGAAGAAGAAAAAAAAAAAAAAAAATATATATATATATATATATATACATATATATAATATATCCCAATTCTTATCCGAATGGGATTCAATTACTTTGTAAACTATAAATTTCTCCTCAGGGAAAAATAGCCCCATCCAAATGACACATACCAAGCTGCTGCAGTTTGCAAAAAGGACAGACCACATCTAGTAAACAGGAAATGGCTAGCAAAACAAGACCACAATAAGCAGCAGCAATACAGAGGGATGTTACAGTACTCAATTAGCGGATGTGGCTTGTTTGGTTGAGAGAGAAGAATAAAAGGGTTGACTGGAAGAGCGAGAGATTAAAATCAAAGAAGAGCGAGACATTTTAAGCGATGCAAATACACGGCTCGAGCCGCAGACTGTTCTACTGTCAGTCAGACATTGCACTTTGGGGGGAAGAGTGTAATAATTCTGTTTCTCTGAACAATACGCGAGTGGGTGTAATTGAATCTCAGTTTCAGTGGGCGGCTTGTGGAGGAGAGCAGATGACTGCTGACAGGCTGAGAGGAAGTGAGTGTGTGTTTATGAGCATCATCTGTGGGGAAGTGTAAACAAGTGCAGAGTGATTTAATGAGCAGTATGCACACAAATTCAGGTGTCAAAATTGGAATATTTTGAGCTGGTCTGCTTTACCTTCATCTCCCGATCCTGAACCAGCATCTGTAAAACACAAAATGCAGAACGTTACATCAATGTCTTCATTTCTATCGTTTTAGTCAGTCCAAGAATTCACACAAGCTTTACCACATCTAAAGGTCATGTCCATGTCATTTATTTGTCAGCTTATCAGGACCAATAATAAAAAAGTAAATCGATTTTAAAAAAAATGTACATGTGATGAACTGGCCATCCATCGAACGTGTTTTCCTGTTAATGTCTAGAGATGCTAGCAACCCCATGACCGTATAGAACAAGCGATTTGGAAAATGGATGGATAAACCATGTACATTATTGCTCATCTGGGTCTCTGGAGTCTTTGCACACTATCCCAGTATGCAGCACAAATACGGTCTTATGTACTTGAACTGTAGGAGGATCAAAGGTGAATATGTGACCCATTTGGCTCATGTAGGCAGAAGTGGGCTGCATGAACGATGCAAGAGGGAGATATTATAAATGCATACGTACTCTGATTCATCGCAGTCTGATTTAGAATCAGTGTTTCAACTTAAACCAAAGTAACTTTAACCCTTCTGCACACCCTTTGCGCATAACAACTAGAAAGTCCAGGGTTTCATGGTTTTACTGCCACAATATTTGTTTAAACATGACTCTAAAATCAAGTACAGTCAAGTATCATAATGTAAATGGCACACTCTGACTGGATATGAAGGTATAAAAAGACTCTCGAGTGAAAATGAGGAAAGGATAGCAAGATAAAACCTTGTATATATATCTTCAAACAAACGCACTGTAATTTACACAATTTAATTCATCTGTACAGTTTACATCAATTTTCATCTCAAGAAGCTAAAAGCACCATGTATTCAGTGGTTTTTATTTATTTTTTTGTTTTTTACCTTGGAACCACATGCATAAACATGCAGAAGTTCAGAATGGTTTATTTGCTGTCAGTTTTTCTAATTGCCTGACAGTTACATTCCTAATTCAGAGACATGTCGCACACAATCTGTCTTTGACCATCTGAGCGATGCTCTCTGGCCATCTGGACACGAAAAGCTCAGCAATGGCTTTAATGCAAAGAATATGTCTAAACCTGTCAAAACACTTTCACATGTTTATTTGATATGCTTTCACCTGCATATGTATAGAAAATTAAAATTTGTATAATTAGTATAAAATGAACTCTGCTAAGCATGTAAATGAACAACAAAATACATTTATTATTATGACCAATAATCTGGTAGAAAGAACATTATTGAAACTGAATTGATTTTCACACTAAAAAGGTAATGACAGAACATCTCCCCTTTTTTGTATGTTTCATCTTTCTCCTTTGTACTTATTTTAGATTTCTCAATTTCTCAGCAAAAGCGCATTGTGCCAAAGATGATGAAATTTCGGAAATGATATGTAAAAAATAGTGCTGTCAAATGATTAATTGCATCCAAAATAAACGTTTTTGTTAACATAATACATGTATGTGTGCTGTGTGTGTGTGTATATATATATATAAATCGGTCGGGCTCTAATATATACACACACACACACACATATACACGTGTATATATTTCAGAGTTTTTTGTTTTGTATATTAAACATATTTATTATAAATTATACAAATATAAATATTGACATGTAAACATTTTTTAAAAATATATACTGTATGTGTGTGTATCTATATATAAATAATGAATATAGACAGAACACACATATTATGAAAACCAAAACTTTTATTTTGGATGCGATTAATCGCAATTAATCTAAAAATTTGACAGCACTAGTAAAAAATGCAAAATGTTTTTCAGTTATTGATGATATTAATAATGTAGAGCCATCTGAGCTACATTTTAAATATGATATTTACAACTTCATAGGGTTAAAAAGATAAATAGTCTACATCCAACAACTATCCATCCTTGTATTCAAATCATCATTCCTTATAAAAACCGAAGACCTTAAAAGGAAAAAACTAAACAGAACCAATGAACCTGTCCTGAAGCACTGGGTCAAAAAAGTGGAAAACCTTCCACTGCCTCAAAAATTCATGAAGTTCTTGAGTACATCAAAAAGACTATTTCACAGTGTGGCTGGAAGAGTAAAGTGAGACGAACAGTCTGTTTCTCGGCACACTTCTTCCTGTGAGACTGGACTCTGCTGAGTTTGCTGGCACGAAACAATGGCAGGAGTCTTATTAAGTCTAAGAGACCTTTGTTCCTCATTCAGAGGTATCAGCGGGTTACACATCTCCTCTGCCTTTGTCATTTATCAGGAAGAATGTGTTATGAGGTGACTTTGCACTTTTTTATCTGGGCTCCCACGATGCAGTGGGTTGAGTGTGAACTTGAGCTGGAGGCTCAGAGGCAGATGGTCTCTGCCAACAGAGACAAACGCAGCTGTGATTTAACATGCCATGGCCGCTTTTTACAACACACAATTAACTATTTTCAGAACAGCGTGCTTGACCGACGTGTGTGCGTCAGGTAACATATCAGTACTTAATGATAAAACAGGCCTGTTGAGTTGTTTATGTGAGAGTTCTGTGAATATAATAGTAATTTCTTGGAATATGATGCATGCTCCCTGCATGGAGAAAGCTACTTTAGCACTACATGCAGTGCGATTACGGAGAAAGGCTATCTTAACCTCGATTTCCAATGTCGAAAATGAACTGCCTACTCCTCTCTACAGTTACGCACCACTAAGCTAATGGCTAGCTGCCCTGCGCCGCACTGAAAACTCAATATAAGTGCATGGTCCGTCTCCTTAATCAGCGTATTATTCACACTGATCTTACAGCAGCACAGCGGTGAACTTGTCACCGTTTGCGAGGTAAATAGCCCACTTATCAATGCCAGAAAAAAGAGAGAAGCATATATTTACCTCTGCCATACTTCTTAATATTTGGCACACAAGACCTTTCTAAAAGTTTCAACGAAGCACAGCAAGAAACTAAGCTCAAATTTCAGTGGCCGAGTGAGATGGAGCAGAGATTTGACAGGTTGGTGGAATTTCTTAGTGGAACAAGAGAATAACATGATTTCACCAGACAGTATTGAAAGTGACTGTTAATGAATGAGATTACAGCTGGATTTAGTGACTATGCCAGTAACTCGTGGACCTTAAACAGCACAATAACTTTTAATACTGACTCTAGACTAGAAGTGAAGGATTGTTATTGACAAGCGCAATGGCATTTTGAATCCATTTAGCATCATTTAACAATACGAATGGGATTCAGCACCATGGAGAGCAACAACCACAGGCCCAAATCTGAAACCTTGTGCAAACAAAACAAAAAACAAAACAGAACAGAACAGAACAAAAGCAAAGACCCAAATCTGAAACCTTGTGCAAACAAAACAGAACAAACAAAAGGCCCAAATTGTAAAACCTTGTGCAAACCTAACCAAACCTAATAAACCAAAATAGACAAGAACAGAACAGAATAAAACAAAACAAGACAAACCACAGGCCTAAATCTGAAGCCTTGTGCAAACAAAAACAAAACAAAGAAAACTGTCCAATAGATTTTGCATCTTGTTTCTTAAAGGCAGTTAATTCTAAAAGCAAGATGAAGGGTAGAAAAAAACTATGCAAAAAGAGGCAGAAAAAAAGCGTGGGTAATCTATGAAAACCTAAAATATGACAAACTATAAAAATTTTATATGATGTGATATGATGCCTTTAATACTTCTCCGGTTATTACAATCAATGTTCTATTTCCTGGTGCATGAAGGTGCTCACTTTCAGTTATGATACTGATGTATGAATAAAGACAGAGGAGCTGAGCTGCAACCAGCCTTGGAGAAATAAAGAAAATAGCAGAGTGTGATACACTTCACTTATCTCTGTAGGTCATCTGTCAGCTGCTGGATCATTTGCCAGGGAATTAGTGGAGAGGAAATCAGTGTCAAAGAGTTTGATGAGCTGGTTCAAGCATCAAAACTGTTAGTCAGTCCATTTCTCTGTCTCTTTCTTCAATGTCCTCGGGGCTGAAAGTGAGAAAATCTCATCTGGGCTGTAGATATATTCTTTTGGTCTTACTTAAAGCTCTTTTTTAGACAGAGCTTTAAGCATTCAGCAGGGTTTCAGGTAAATTACATTTTTTGTTCAACCACATTATTTAATCCTTGATATAATGATGTGGGTAAAATGAACTATTAAATCTGAATTGAACATAGTCAAAATCAAATTGGTAAGAAATTAAATGGATCTGTTGAGAATATCTGTTGGGCCTTAGGTTTGAATGATGGGTTCTACAATTTCTGCCTTCTCTACTATAATATGAAAACCTACTGACATTTATTTATAGTTTTGTAGTTGTTCAACAATGCTTTGAAGTCAAGATTAGTGAGGCTGTTGTATATAAACACATTTCTTATAATACAAAAGTTTGGGGGTCAGTACTTTATGTAGAAAGAACGCATTTATATGATCAAAAGTGACAGTAAAGATATTAATATTTACTGAAACGATTAGAAATGCTTCTTTTTAACTCTATTAATTAAAGAATCCTAAAAATATCACTGTTTCCTCAAAATTATTAAGCAGAACATATTTTGTATTCAGCATGATTAATAAGAAATGTGTGTATACACACACATATATATATATATATATATATATAAACACACACACACACATATTCTTTCTTTCTTTTTACAAATCTGAGGTCACAGTATTGTAATGTCTTTGAATTATCTTCCTTTGGAGACTTTTCTCTGCAAATACAGATAAGTGTGGCTGGTTTGATTACTTAATCAAGAAGGAAACAAATGAAAGGAAATGTTTACAAAGTACCACACTATTACACACAGATGGCAAACTAGTTGATGGATTTGTGAGGTTTATGGCATCAAACCATAAAAGATATTCAAAAACTGTGATATTTTTTAGCACTTAACATGTAAACAAGACATCCTTGATCACAACCATAATTTCAGCTTTTGTTTTCAGAGTCATATCCATTAGGTACTTTAACCGGACTGTTCTGATGTACATTCTGTGCTTGTACGTAAAAAAGGGAAATAAAAGCAAAAGATGACAGTAAAGCATTCAGACAGACAGAGCCAAACAGAGAGATGATGAGAGATGATTCAGTGGTGCCATTCAAGCTCCACAGAGACAAAGACAAACACTCTTCTTGTTTTCTGCAGCTTGTTTCAGTAAATTGGCTTTTACCTTCCAGAACACCTACAGACAAGTACATGCTCGAACACATTCAGGCATAGACGAGAACCAAAATCCTGCTGGGACTGAATTATGACTTTACCTGCATACACACAGGGCGTGAGGAGAACATTTCATTCTCTGGATGCTCCATAAGCACAAATACCCGCCTCCCACACTCTCACTCTCTCCCTAGAGATCATTTTTAGAGGTTTCAGTGTGTTTAGGCACTGTTTAATGGAGTCTGACTCAGCAACTCCCAGAGCACCAAACATCTGCTTTAGCCTCCGCAATACACCATCTTACTGACCACATCGCTCATATCATTTGGTCTTTGATTTGCCATAAACATGCAATGCTCACTCCTTTAATATACAAGGAAAAAGGGGGGACGTTTTTCTGAAATCACATACAACCTTTGTGTTTTTAAAAGCTCTGAATGCAGGTTTTAAAACACAGCAAAAACTTTACACAAAGCAGTAATATACAGTTCTGAACTGTAAAAAGTATTACGGGTATTGTCTGTCTATAGCACAGTATAACATGTTTAGCACAACACAGATATAAGTCTCTGTCCCTAAGGGATGAGTAAATTGCAGTTCTGCTCAATCTGATAACCTCATACTCACATTTTATGGGCAAATGATTAGGCTGTGGATTAACTTTCAAGAGACACCAAACACACGACTGAACGTACCGGCTGGGCAGGATCCTTCAGAGACCACCAGGATCTCGGTCTGCTGTTTGCAGGCGTCTCTCCGCAGAAAACACTCGTTTTCATAGTTTTCATTGTTGGAGCCGCACACAGGAACATAATCATTGTTGCACTGAAAAAAAGAGGGATTTTAAGTATTAGAAAATTTGAGAAAAATGAGATGTGGAAAACATGTGACCAATGTTAGCAATAAAGTACTGCAACTTTCTGAGAATTGAAATATAGGGTAATAAATAATTATAAATACTTTGAATTAAACTGCATATTAATATTACTACAGTGGTTTTCAGGGAAAAAAAATTAAATGAAATAAAATTAAATTTTTTTTCAAAGCATTGCATGAGATGGGAACAAAGGGGTATTTCTTTAAGGCCATGTTGTAATGTATTACGCAAGAATAAGAATTAAGCATGAAACTGACCTATATATCTCTTACAGTCTAATTGTGATGTTTTAGCAGCGCTTTATTTTGAGGGTTTTAGATTAGCTCACAGCAGAGAATAAGAATTGCATGATGTGAATGTGAATAATGCTACTGTGAGCTCCGAGGGCCGAAATACAGCCTGCCAACTGCACTGCCCACGTTCCCAAACCAGCCGGAAAACGATGATTACAGTATAAGAAAATGCCAAGAAGGAATACATCACAAAATATTGTGAAACATTTGCAGGTTTCAGGTTGTTTGGTCGCAACCGGTTATACTTTCTAAAATTAAATTTAGGTTTGAAGATTTGATCAGAATGTTTAGTAAAAATGTCTTCTAAAAAACGTAAATAGAAAAAGATAAATTGAAATTAAAATATACATAAAGATAACAAAAACACATCCATCTATCCATAAATATATATAATTTGTTATTTTAATAACAATAATTTTAATATTGGTGCAAAGCAAAACTATTCAAAGAGAAAGACAAAGATCTATTTCAGCGCTTCTCAAATATTCCAGTCTCAATCTCTTAAAACCCACTAAAGTTGCAGAAGCAGGTATTTTAAACTCACTGGGTGGCCTGGTGGAAAATGAAGCTGTTCCAAACCTCACGCAGGTATTTCGGAAGAGCCTGACCACAGCGCACACATATATGCACCTAAACACACAGAGACACACAATGTCTGCTCCAGCAGGCCCCCGCAGAGGCCGGTACAGTGCAGGGCTGCAGTGGTCTGTCAGCTCACACGTTGGCAGAGGGATTGTGTGGCTGGTGGCCAGCTGGTTGGCAGGGGTCACAGGAATAACTGTGCCCATCGATTCTGGAGCAGGATTTGTACTTGCTGTTTTATCGGCTGAGAAGCAATATTATGCAGGATGAGAGAGCTCTGAGCCAACACTGGCATGAGTTCCAAAGGGTGGGGGGATGGGGGTATGAGTGAAAAAAGAAGAAAAAAAATAAAAACTAGGTCTACAGAAGATGATTATACTGGAAGGACAGAATACAGCAAAAAGGATAAAGATAGACATGGATGGATTTTTATTAGAAAATATAACTTATCATAAACATAGTGTTATATATTAAAATAAAATTATAAAAATTAACTATTAATCAGATTCTCTGGTAAGAAAATAAGGCATTGCAAAACTTTCAAAAGTGCAAATCCAGTTTGCAGTCAGTACAAACTGATATTACAGCCATTCAAAAGCAAGACTGAGAGTGTAATATTCCCAAAGTATTCCAACAGACAAGTTTAATATAATACAGAGTAACTTAATATTGAGTGACAATGTGTCTGCATTCGGAATGGCTATTGCTGCATTGCGCTGTAATAGCTTGAGGGGCTATAGAACGTGTTTTTGCATTTAAAAACAAGAGAGGCATGGCAGTGAAATGAAAACAAAGCAAAGCCTACAGATGCTTTTTTCCCCTAAAAATTTAACTTTTTTTAACTTGAGTGTTACATTTTTAGTATGCTGTGAAATGCATCTGATGTTGCAAGTCACAAAACATGAACACAATGATCAAACGTGTGTGTATATCGCATGTTCGCATAGTAAAACAATGGAAAAGCAGCAAAGTGGATTGCAAAAGGCTATCTACACTGTCAAACACCTTCGATGCGTCAAAAGTCAACGGAACCCATTAGTGTGATGCAACAATTCACTGAAACCCCATTATACTTCCCTACTCCACAATACTGCCTCTTACTTCAGGGAATTTTTTTTTTTGGTTGAGTAAAAATAGACAAATAAAGCAAAAGCAAAAACAACCGATGTGTCAGAGAAAAACAAACTGTATTTAGCTAGTTCCTAAATGAATCAGCATTTTGAAATGAATTGGTTGAGTAAATAATTCAGTGAATCTCATTTGTTTTGTTGCTGAAGAAATGGGTATTTTGAACAGATCGAATTAATGAATGATTCAACAACTCATTCAAAGACCTGTCACAACCTACTGGTTTGCTGTTGTAACCTGCAGAAAGAGAAAAATACCCACCACTAATACACAGATTGACAGCTTGTCTAGAAGAAACACAGACAAGTAGAGTGATACAAACAGTGCTGTTGGATTCAAGGAAATTTAAGGATCTGATATATACATTATATATATATATATATATATATATATACATATATATGAACTGATGGACAGATTGATATGAATATCTGAGTTGATAACCGAAGTGCCCATCTGTGATCCAATGCCCTTGAGAAGTGAGTTTGTATTTTTCCCTCCCCAAAAAATCCCTCATTCAACCAAGGTCGAATGCGATTTGAGTTATCTTTGATAAAAATATTCCACTATTAGCGCACCTGAGATGGGGAGTGAAATAAAAGACTGAGTGACAGTAAAACGCAACCGAGACACCAGAATAGAAAAACAGAGTGAAATCTCAGAAGAGCAAAGCATTGAGATGATCTCAAAATAAACACAGAAAGAATGAGAAGAGAAGGAGAGAGCGAAACAGATATTACCAGCTTTTAAACCTTTTCATTTTTTCGACATATCTACAGCTTCAAGTGTTCAATCAATCTTTTTGGCCTGGCATGATGCAATAGTGAGAAAGGCTGCCCAGCCCCAGGCAGCCCCCAGCATGCCCCAAGAAACGCCTGTTTTGCCGAGCCCCTGCAGTTTGGTCCTTTTAACTATACCCCTTGAGGGGAAGGAGTGCATTAGCACTTCATCTTAGCAGAAAATAACTGGTGATTAAGATAGAAAAGTTAACTGAAATAGATTCAGGGCAAGTAATGAGTGTCTGACACATTAACAGTTAAAAGAGCAGACAGACACTTTAGCTATAACAAAAACGAAAAAAAAGCTTTTCACTTGCAGGTCAGAGGAGTAGGATTAAAGCAGTGTTATAATAAATGAAAGAACCTTGAAAAAAAACCTGAAAAGCATGCTGATAGATGTAATACACATATATGTTCCACATTTTGAACAAACTTTCATTTTTGGGTAAAATATTCCTTAAGCTATTTTGCGACACCGTACAATCTAAAAGGCTAAAAGGGAGAAGGAAGACAGGAGAGACAATGGGACAGAGACAGGCATAGGGAGGAAAGATAAAGAAACTTGTAAGAGACAGCCATAAGGCTGGACAGCATGTGTTCAAAAGCAATCTAATGCAATGAGCCTCCCAACAGAGGCCAGACACATGAACACTCAGGGCGAAGGTCGACAAATGTCTTCACCCAATAAACCAAATGACACACATTATGGCTCTTAAGTACCTCTAAGTCAAGTCAGTTCACTCAGTAGGAATCTCAAACACCTTTTTAGTTATTTTCTTTATGTTATTTAAAAACAGGCCAGTACAGCTGAAAGCTGAAATCTTACTGCTAACTTTAAGAAATTATTAAAAAGTCATCTTTTTAAACATGTTAAAGATTAATCCATTTTGTTTCTGTTGATCTGGATGTATAATCTTCTATTGTTGTATATAATATAATATAATCTATTGTTGTACTATATTACATATCTTTTTTGTACAGTTTTGTGGCACTGAAAGTGTGAGAAAAGCGCTTTAAACATTTTTTGTCAAGTTTGTTACAATATCGTATTTTAAATCAGCAATAGAAAATGACAATATGATACCACAAAGTGTGCCTCTTAAGCTCAAATCACACAAAAATACTTTTAGTCAGGTACAGCTAATGTGCATACATGATTCTAGACTAAACAGATGACTGGCTCTCATAGTTTCCACTTCTACATGTGACATACTGGGAGTTCTAATTTGTCTCATTAATTTGCTGACAAATGGTCCATCTACTAACCTTATACTGCTTCCTGTGCCTTTTGTCTCGAGAACCAAAAGTTAACAGTGCTTCAAAGCCATTTGTATCCATGTGTGCAGGTTTGCTGTTGTAGAATAATCTAATGCATCGTGTTTTGTTTCCTCCGACTTTCAACCACCATTGGAGGCGCTGCAGTTCCAGTTTTGTCCTGCAGGGGCTGCTGTGGTGCTGTGTTCTGACTAACTGAGGTTTTGATTTCACTCCAATTTCCCTCATTATCTTTTACTTATTTTAAAGCCTCTTTTTCCACACAACATCGAAAATGTTCTTGCAAACATCACTCAGAGACACCTGTGTTACCACATTTTAACATTTCGTTCACATCATGCCTAGGCATCACATGCAGGAAGCCAACAGGAAAGTGTTGCAGTATTATTAGAGTGAGTATTAGAGCAAGCATGTGAAAGCCCATTAATTCCTTGTTTTTTACCCACCCATCAGTTTTTTTTCCCCGATCCAGCCATTCATTCCCACATCAGTCAGTCCATCTATTAGCTGATCTATTCATCTATTCAGAGGCACAAATCAGCCGTTCTCTTTCTGACAAGTCAATCCATCTATGCTAGGCACCGCTTGTACTGCCATAGCCTACACAAAGAAACTTCTCAAGCAGTAGGGCTAGACTGAACCAAGACATGAAGTTAATGAGTTAACTAAAGTTCGGGAACCGGGCCACGCCTCAACCAATCAGCTTGCTCCCCGTCAGCTATTTAAGCAAACCAACCTTCTCTGAAACTGTTCGTCTCAGTTTCTCATCCGGACTTACCATGGATTCCGAATTGCAGATCAATCCCTCCTGCTCAGATGATGATCTTCTCAGAGCCAATTCTCCCTCAACAAATCTGGAGGACTTTGTTAATTTAAAATATAAGTAAAAATTAAAATTGCTGTTGACATTTTTTTTCTTCCCCAAATGATAGAAGCAAGATAGATTTGTATATTTGTTTCTTTTTTATGTGATACCAGCTTTTGCTATTTTTGATGTAAAAAACAAAAAAGCTAAACATAGCCTACTACTTAGCTACTACTTTTTTTTAAGTTTTAAATAAATCAAAGATTAAGTTGCTGTGTTTTACAGTAAACTTACATCCTACTACTTCAATATTCACTTTTAATTCAATTATTTGTATAATTTACTATCAATTTTGGAATTAAATAGTTTTGAAGTAAATCATACCCTAAATTGCAGCATAAAAATGTTTGTACCTAATGTGAATTATTTTGACTAAAAACCTTTCTAAGAGTTTCTGAATAAAATATGTTTGACAGATCCTTTTTCCTAATAGTAAGTAAGTCTCCTACCTTGTATTGTGTGAGAATTACAGTGCTTGTTCTCAACAGTTATTAAAAGAAAAAGTACTTAATGTCCCCAAAACAGGATAAAAGTTGGCCTTGTATAGAAATACCACCAACAAATTGTCAATTTAAATTATGTGCTTTCCAGGGAGAGGAAAAAACACCCACCATTTTTATAATATTTAATTTACTATTAGATTACACATTTTAACATGGATGGGAATCTCTATAGCAACGTCTCCCTTAAGAGCAAACAGGTGAAAGAAAGCACAGCTGGTTTGTTGGGCCAAGTGAATCTTATTTAAGTTGTCAATTGTGTTTATTGTACAACACTGTGAGGGAGTGAAACTACAATTATAAGGATATCTGCGAGGAAGTGTGAAATCCAAGTGTCATATTTAAAACAGCGAAGTATCTTGAGTGCAGATGCAAAACTCCCATATGGTCCAACAGACTGAGAAGCGCTAAAGGAGTCTTGATCCGATATGGAGTAAGAAAAGCAAATGTGTGTTCTTGTCTACTTTCCAGTGGGTACACAACAGCTTGAGATGAAACAGGCATAGCGAGTTAATTATGCATCGTGGAACATGATATAACCCATTTGATTCATTAGGCATTATGTAGCATTTCTTTTCACCCTTGGGCACATTATGAGGGCTGAAACAGCACGACTCGAGAAACATGAGAGGCCAGAACGATGCTCAGAGTGCACTGTGAGTGAGCGGCTATGACTGCAAACAGACATCGCGTGCACACACGTGCACAGCTCAATCTGACATGTACAGAGACAGTCACAGACAAGAAGTCTGCCCGCCTGTTTTTTTCTCTTCCATTAAGATAACGTAAAGCCTATCGGCTGTGTATCAGTAACATCAGCTGATCCTTATCAGGAGAACAAACCTGTCAAAGATGGAGTTGAAACCCTGAGGAGCGGAGAAACAAGTCAGGACATTGTCTGTCTGAATTCCAGTGACATCCTTGGTACTCCAACCCCCGTTTCCTTGGAAAACACAAAACTGCCCGTACCTTGCAATCGAAAAATCTCAGACGTCACGAGTGGCACTTGCGCTAAAAAGACTTAATGTTCCAGGCACTTGGAACACCTGTGGTTTGTGACAAAAGACAGAGATAGCGTCTTTGAGTGGCCCTGTCAGCTGGCCCTGTGGAGTGATGGATGTCTGGCACAGCATTTGTGACGGAGTAAAAGCTCCAGGGAATGACGATGGAAAACTGGGCCTTTCTGTCAGATCATTAGTTCCGTACCAAAGGGATGAGGTGACCTTAAACCAGTGGAGAAATGTGAATGGGACAGCCTCGTACAAGGACACGAGGGTGCGTGTTCATTCACATGCGATTTGTTCTCTCATCATTTCAAAATATTGCTTGCTTCAGTTGACAAGCTGGAGATATGCATCATGGGGTAAGGTTTGCGACAGCTACCCAGAATGATGAATTTAAAATATAAAAAAATATTTTTAATTCAGTAAAATTTGAGGTCAACAGATTGAATTCACACACACAAAAAATTCTTGTTACAATGGAAGTAATCGATATGGATTAGATTGTGGCTGATGTTGATGCATATATCAAGAGCAAGGTAGTGGATGGCATCACTTTATTTAATATAGAGACAATAAGCATCAGACACAGACTAAAACATCCTCGTTGATAAAAATGGAGACTGATTAAAAATAAGAAAACAATGTCGCCAACCCAAGCCTAGTGTCCACACAGCTGTTTACCTGTTGTTGCTTGATCACATTGAGTGCACAAAAAACACTAAGCGTGACAGTTTTGGTCAATGATTTTGGACCTCCTGTTTTGATCAAAACCAAATATTTTTTTTGGTTGCTGAAATGTGTTGCATCACTACTTATTCATTTACCATTTACAGTCTTTGTTTTAAAAAGTTTTGAGAAATTACATATTGGCTGATGTTAATTAAACAACATCAAATACAAGATTTAATTATTATATGTATTATTGATATAAATGCTTTTAAGCTTGTCGCTGCTGCTTTTAAATCCTCTAAAAACTGGCACCATTCACTTTTATTGTAAGTGTTGCCACATCGCTGTCGAGTGGGCTTAACTTGTACTGAACCCGCGATACTCATTTAACTACTGTCTCATCTGGAAAAGTAAGAGAGCAA
>JAUMHE010000056.1:10487426-10503626 GCA_032359235.1 Enteromius mattozi | reverse complement strand
TGTCGAGTGGGCTTAACTTGTACTGAACCCGCGATACTCATTTAACTACTGTCTCATCTGGAAAAGTAAGAGAGCAACTGCGTCTTAGTGCATTTGGATTCAACGCTTTCTTTCTTAAAGAAGCACATTATCTGTGACAGCTCTCAGGGAGGGTGGCCAATAGGGTCATGGGAGGGAAAAAAATAGAAACAGATCAGGCACGATATCCCGGAGAGGAACAAACAAGAAAAAAAAAAAAGAATCTGTTGCATGTCTCACCAGATGATGTATTTTTGTGCCCCCTCACACGGAGACGTGCCTGCCATTGTGTGACTGAGTGACATTCCCCATTCCCAGGATGCCCGTGTACGTGCCTTTCGCCTCTGATGAGGATGGGGGGAGGCTAGTGGGGAGGGCGGTAAGGCTCCTGCCTCCCTCCTTAACCGCTTGGCAGTCTGCTCTTGATTAGAGCGACGCTCTTCCCAGCGAGGAGCTCCCGGGCCCTGTCAGGGGAGACGGCTCTTCTGTAATAGCGTCTGACAGGCTGAGGGGAGCCGCGTGGGGACTGATACAGATGCTGCTATCCTGAGTGGCATCAGGCTCAAGCCAACATCACCTACTTCGGTAAAATCCCCACACCACCGACTTTCCAGCTGCCAACCCGTCAACTGGTCTCATGCCTAGCACATGCCAGCCGAGAGTCCTTGTGTGTACATGGATGTATGGCACATAGCCAGGAGGAAAAAAACAGGTGCTGCCGGTACGACTGCATTTTTAATCCCACCAGACTTTTAACAGGAAACTGGACCTAATTCCACCCTGAAATAACTTCCTTCCTGATTTTAATTGCTTCATTTTTGATATATTGGTGGAAGTTATCTCCTGTGGCAGCTCATGGAGAGAAGCTATTAGGGGTGATAGACGTGAAATAAAGAGAGCAAAAGAAAAATAAACCCTAGGGTTTTATTTTTTTTAAATAGGTTGAATGGAAAAAAAGTATGTATGGGCGACCATGAAATGCTGGTCAAAGACTACTGCGTCATACAAAATGATTCAAATGTGCTTCTCTTTTAAAAGTTATTTAAAGGAAATTTCTACGCCACTAGCAGCAAACGCAATTGCCAAAATAATGATTTTTAAATAGGTTCCAAACACACTGTCCATCTGCCACTGGCTAGAATTTACGCACTAAATTTTTGAACACATTTCTAAAATGACTCTGAATTCTGACTAGAAGAACCTCTACAAAATATAAAACAGTCCATAAATCCAACTGTGACCACACATCAGCTAAATTATAAATAAATTCTATATAATCTATTCATTTTGAATGTTAAAAAGGACTGTCGATTCAATTTATTTGCAAAAAATAGACAATTGTGAAAAATAACATTTGGTTATTTTTAAGTTTATTCCTTGGTGGAAACACTGCAACAACTGAAAAAACTAAACAAAAAAGACTAAGAACAAAAAGACAAAGCAATCTTATTTATCTAACTTTATATTATATTAAAATTAAAATGTTTACCAAACATTTTGTTATATTTATTTATTTTATTTTATTCCTTTTGTTATACTAAACATTAAGGTAACAGCCTTTAATACTAACTTGATACTGTAGTTTCGAATAGAATTGCTACTTCAGTAACACAAAATGGATTAAAAACCAATAAAACAATTTCACAAGAACAAGAGTGTGATCCAATGCATGTGATCCAGATGGTGGACCATGGTTGACAGGTTTTAAAAGAAATATGAATTTGAGTGATCAAGAAAAAGCTTTTTATTACTTTATTCAAAGTCTTCCCTTGATTATTAATCTTTTTATGACCATCTAATGTATACTGTGTGCTTGCAAATGGAAGAAAATTGTGTTGTTGTTAGGTACTCCGACTCTGCAAAGCGGCCTATTGCTTTTTCCTCAACACAAACATGAGGATACACTTAAAACTGCAGTTGCAGGCACTCCAAGAACATTTTAGCATTGCACCTGTACAACATGATTCATGGTCGTAGTCTTGTAGGACTCTCTAATGGCACCAGGGAATTAAGCCCCACTTTTAATCTGTCTCCAGCCATGGTGAAATCATGTGACTGGAGGATAAAAGGATCACAAATACATGGAAATATATGCAAAGAGGTCTGGCTGAAAATGGCTCCTATGATGGGCAGCCGAAGGCCCGGAGGGGAGGCGTCCACCTTCTGCCACTGTCTGCGCGCCCTGTGAGTTCATTCCCAGAGTTCACGCTAAAGGAGAGCTGAAGGAGATGCTGCTTTTCTCTTGAATGCTGCACCTTGGCTAGAAACTCAAGACAGGCCACAGCCATCTTGAAATGGCAACACCTCAGTCATCTGAGGATGGCCAGAGGGATGGTGTGAACCAGAATCAGAGTGTCTGAGAGACGAGTCAAGCAGAGAGAAGATGGCTGCGATAATTGATCAGTCAAGTTAAACTGAATCAAGACCACACATCATCAGGCAAGGTACAATGCCGTAAACTAGCTTGCAAACAAGCCAAAAAACTAAAAGCCTAGGCAGTCTGTGGCTAAGCAATAACCCCCCATTAGAATGAATCACGAGAGTAAGCAATGAAAGTGCACATGAATGACTGAGCATCAAAGCTTTGGATCAGAGGTGTTATAACACAGTGAGTCATCAGTACGAGCATGACTGAACATGCAGAATCACAACACGATCCGTTTTGACATGACAGTACATGTCCAAATGAGGACAATCGAAGATTTGCTAGAAAGAGGGCAAAATCTGACAGGGCAGTTGCGCATTCTGTTGCTTTATTTTCAGATAAGTTTCAACAGCAGGCTTTTTAGAAATATATCTATAAAACAGTTTGAAATGTTTCCAATTATTCAAAAAAATCCACATTCAATCATCTCCATGTCATTGGGAAACATTAAATTAAAACTGGATTTTTATTTTTTCCATACAATGAATGTCATTGGGGTCCAATGTTTTTTGCTTTTTGTCAGTTGACACTTTGAAAAAGTCATACAGGTTTGAAACAACATGACGGTGGGTAAATGATGACAAAACTGTCTTCTCTGGGTGAACAGTTTAATGGCAAAAAGAATATGAGAGACCAAGAGTTAAAAGTTTGGCTGCTTAGCATGACCCTCTGGCAGCAAGTGTGAATCTTGCCGTGTGTGTTTGTACAATACAAAATAATTAAATAAATAAAAATACACTGCCTATGAGCAAAGACAAAAGATTTGAAATCTCATACTTTCACTGTGCCATGTGCCAGATGAGAAAGTGCACTGAAGTCAGAGGAAATGCTAACAGACAGTTTCCTCCAGGTATTATAGAAGACTCTAAAAGTCAAAACACTTGAAAATATCCTAAACCAATACATGACTGTGTGCTTGTGATCGAGTCTGGGGCAGTTTGGATGGGACCTTGATATCATGGCTCTACCTCACAGTCTGCACAGACTCCAAATCACGTCCACCAGTTGACAGCAGCCATGTCAGGAGCATTATGGATTCATTTTTCAATAGTGTAAGGAAATAGAGATGCATTGTCCCTGTGTTTTTTAGTCTTTGTCCTGAGCACAACACAAAATCACTCTGATGATTAAAACTGACCTGTCACCCTGTTTCAGAACTCCTGCTGCTGTGTCAGAGACATGCATCTTTAGTGATCTTATCCATTATAAGCTCTGATGGAGAAGCCTTACCTCACCGCATCAAACTTGTTTCGGAAAACCATTTATGGCATTCATGTTGTGTCCCCAGGTTTCAAAGTTAACTTGTTCAGTGGTCCAAAGACATACTGCAAATTGCATTATATAAACTGAGAGCTATACTGCATACTTCCCAGCAGGTAAAAATCACATAAAAAATGCTAAATTGATTTTGGGGTTAACCAACCTCTCACAATGCAATAAGGTACTAAAGAAAGTTTTTGCAAGTATTACAAGTACTTACGTAAATGAAATGACTTTCATTTCTGCATTGCTCTCAGTTTCTGCTTTCCACTGGCCACAGGGATACTTTGGTGCATTTGATTAATTTTTCTTGGCTAGATTAAATTTTACATTACACACTTCTTTTTTGAACTTCATCACGCTTATTCAAAAATTCATTGATCATAAAAACAGAAAACATAAAATAAACAAATCAGAGTTAGATCTGCTATAAATAAACAGAATAATTAAAACTTTACAATGTTTTAAGATTTTCAATCAATACAGATCAAATACCACATACTTAAACCCCACAGTTCAATAGTTCAGGGCCTGAACTTTAAAAGTGTATATATATATATATATATATATATATATTTAGCAAGGATGCATTAAACTGATCAAAAGAGCAGACTGTGAACAGACTGATTAACAGTTTTCAACATTAATAATAATAAATGTTCCTTGAGCAACAAATTAGCATATTTAAATGATTTCCAAACGCTCATGTGACACTGAAAACTGATGAAAACAGGAATCACAGGAATAAATTACATCTTAAAATACAATAAGATAGAAACCAGTTATTTGTAATATATTAATAATATTTCAAATATTACTGCTTTTGCTGATTTGAAGAGCATCTTCTTTTAATAACACACTCACATAAAAAATTAAAAATAAAAACAAATAAATAAAATGTACAGACCTTAATTATTTGAATTGCTGTGTAATGTATATACAATTCTAATTTAGAATTATTTTTAAATTATTTTAATAGAGAAAATGATCACTGTACAAACAGCTTCCCTTTGGCCGCCCCCGTTAGTGAATTCAGTGTGTTATGATGCAGCAGAGTGTAAAAACATTCCTTCTCTTCTCTGAGTGGTATATACAGGACAAACTTAAAAGTTAAATTATGTTCAGACCCCTGTAACCTTGTTTTTGTGAGCCATGCAGAAAGTAGTCAAACTCAACCAAACATCCAGACATAATGAATACTTAAAAAACCATTAAAGAACCAATCTTAAATAAACATCACAGTATGAGTGATGTGCCAGGCGCCTCTGAGAGCTGGTGTGAGGTGAATAAACATCACTAAATGAACATCAGGGGCTGAATGACCTCTATTCATCGACAGATCAAACCTTCTTCCTCTTTTCAGCAACACTACCTCCCTGACTGTAGACTTCCCTGGGCTTCAAGCCTCTCGACGATCCTTCTTTGATGAATTATTTCACTTAATGGAATAAAGACATTGACCATTATTAGGTTTAAGCTAGCTGACGCCAGAGTTTCACTTGCGCACATGTGGCACACAGTCCAGGATGCCTAAATCAAGCCGTTCCCATTCTCGCCAATGGCATTAGAGCCTCACTTGAAAACAAATTAAAACAATGTGACCCAGTGAGGCCAGACACAGAATGCGGTTTGTCCTAGAAAACACAGCACCGACATGAGTCTGAGTCCTATTTGCACCAAAAAAACAAAAACGACGAAGGGAGGGGGACAAACAGGTAATGCTATTTATCTCGCCAAAGAAACTAATGTGCCTTTGCAAGCTGGGATAAAAATAACAGACTCATTGAGTGCCTATGCGCTCAGTGCCTTGGAGGGACTCTAATGCATTTTCATTTAGACCAAACTCAGATGTTATTAGGACCGACTCTCTCCATCTTCATTTCACTCTGATCTCAAGGCCAAAGCAGACAAAGTGGGCCACTTTCTAGTAGTCCTCTTAAAAAGCGTTTAGACTGAAAACAGCGAAAGGCAGATATACTGAAGAATAGTTGAAATTACTGTCATCATGGCATCAAAGCCTTGCGTCTAAATTATGTAGTAGATGCATATTTGTTTCTATGTCCTTAATGCCATTGGTTTTTAAACTGTAAAAACAACTGTAAAAAGATCTGGGAAGATTCAAACAACATTTTTAATTAAATCAGATTGCACAATTATTCTGTATTCAGTTACTGGTTGTAATCAAAGTAGGGTTTGGGCAAGCATCATGGCTGCTTAATAAATGATACATAGCAACAAATGCATGAATATTTCAAATTAGAGTTAACAAATATTCAAAGCATTTTAAACATCTAGAGTTAAACGGTGAAAGTTGATCAAAATATGTGAACCTATCACAGGACTGTGCAGAATGACTGCAGTTTATCTACCTTTTTCTTGACTTAAATTTTATGGGTTTAGGTTCCAGTATCATCCGCATCCAGATTTACAAAACAGTTAGTTTTGCTGTTTGATATTGAAAATTGGTGTGTCTTATCATGTTACTGTTGTAGTACAAACAGTAAAATAAATGAACACTGCAACATGAGTAAAGAAAATGATAAATGTTGGTTTTGATTTCATGGTGAAATAAAAGGTTCTGATTTGTGTGGCTCATCCATTTAGAACATTATACATGTATTAAAATACATTTATTATTTTTCCTTTTATAGTTTTGTTTCTACTTTAGTAAGTTTTTGCAAGGAAAGATTATGAAGAGCCTTATAATTTGGTTTATGTAAAGTAGAAACAAAACTATAAAATAAAAAACTAAAATTAATAATAATAAATGTAAATAATAAAAGTCCAAAATTCAAACAACATACAACCAACCAACTAAACAAACAATAAATAAATACAAGTAATTTTATTTTTGAAGTATTTAATCCGCCGTATTGATGAAACTTAAATTATTCTTACCTTGAAGTTGCATATACATGTTATTATGTCCCCAATTCTGAGACACTCGCCGTCGAACTTGCAAGTGTTGGTGTCACAAAGAAAGAGATCTGTGTCCCGGTCATCATCCCCTGCAACAACATGAAGAGCCAAAAAAATACCATGAATTTATGCATAAACACAGCAGTGTCAAGACACAACCAGCACAAGCAAGATAATGTTTTTTCAAACACTTCTGATAAAAATAAGTCTGCAGAACTAACGGTACGAACACGTCATCCAGCAAGCAGGCTGGCAAGGCTTCTGAAGGGTTCATCAAGTTGTGTTAAGCACCTCCATTCGCCAAGGCCATATTTTACTCTTGAGACATTTTCTTATCGGGAATAAAACAAGTGCTCATGGAGGAATAATGAATCAGCACATGGTGAACTTCTTGGAATCTCCGCATGAGAACCTTATTCAGCTTTTATAATAAGCTGAGTACAGGCTCTGCGAAATATTTCTATTTTGCTGAGGAGCCGGACAGATTGCGAAAAATCGCACTTCATCAAAAATCAAGAGCTCATAGACAGTTTAAGTCCACAAGGGTTCCTTAAGATGATTACAATTAAGATGAGTTGTTTCAAAAACAGGCCACCGCTGAGTCAAAACCTAATTTTACTATTCAGCGTACAAAAGCTGACTGCTGTTCATTTAACAATTAAGCTCCCAAAATAATGAGCTTACCCATTAGGCACTACATCATTCAGCCCTTATCTGTTACCTTTTATAATTATGCAAGAAATAAGCATCTCTATCATTTGCTTAACATTAAAAAAAAAAATACACAAACATTATGCAAAGAATAATATCTCAGTGATACATTCCACATATACCGGCATATATTTCGACTCAAAGCGCCATATATCATCATAATAAGACTATACGACACAAAACAGTGGGTCTGCTCATGTGCCCTGGGATTTTTGCTGTCAAAGCAAATAAGCCTCTTGCAAGTGCTACACAGTATATTTACCCTGTGTTATCCGGTGAGGCCTGGAAGCTAGAAAGAACCAGAACATTGCTCATTGTAACGACAACACCAGAGGACATGCAGCTACTTTAGGCCCCTGCTAAAGGGCCACATACAGCTTAGAAATATGTCTTACATAACCTTGTGGCTTATTTGCATTTCAGATAAAAAAAAATATCAATGCACCTCAAACGCTACAAGGTGGCTAAAAAAAATAATGGTCTGTGAGACATGTGCAAAATTCACATTGTGTGGCCCAGACTCAGTTCTGGAGACCTTGAGAAATGATGCCGGCTCTTGGTATGTGCATAAATCCCTCGTGTAAAATTAATAGTTGTTCATGTTTTGCAGCAGGAATATTTCATTAAAATTCATCTTGTTCACAATCTGTTCTTAAGGAGCTGTGATAAACTGACATTCAATCAATTCAGCCTACTGAAGCAACAAATACTAGTCAGAATATTTGCCAAAGCTAATTAGTCAAAACCATTGTCAATCCCTTGGCTTACTGATAAAATAAAAATTCATGCCTTAATTTGAATCTAATACTTTTTACACAAAACATTTCCCTCACAATTTGAGGCAGCATCAGTGGAATTCAAAAATCACTTGGTGTCTAAAGGCAAAAAAAAAAAAAAGTTACTTTCTTCTGTGAAAAAACATTTTCTGAAGAATGTTGTTGTTCAAATATCACTGCACCCCTACTAATATTCAATGTATAGGCTAAAAACATACGATAAATTAAAAAAAATATTTGAGTAACATCAGTTATGCAACTTTACTAACAAACAATCATTCTAGAAGTTGAATTTAGGATCCACTTGGCTCGCGAATCTAATGTGGCACATTGCTCTCTGGTTTGAGCAGGCATGATGCATCTTCTTGCATTATTGATGCAAGCACTCCCTCTGCAAAGGCATACAGATGCAAGGCATTTTGTCACACCTCTACTGCTTGGCTGCCCTTCCGTAACTGTGTCATAATACAGTTTGACCTCGCAACACAGTTAGACACATTTGAGTACATGTCTGAAACGTGCAGTATTCAACGAGGCACTTGGCAACAAGAGCTGGAGGGGGAAGTGGTGTAATGGATCGGAGAGGAACATGGAGATCTGAGTCACAGGAGCTTTTCTCTCACCAGACACACAATCCTTCTATTCAGTCTAATTAATCTGAAGCAGTGGCATCCTGTAGCGACACTGAAAAAACACATTCCATTAAAAAACAACACACGAGGTGCCACCGTTTTAGAAACTGTGTAAGAAACACACCAAGTGACCTTGAAAAGACATTCTAACACACCCACAACCACAACCCCCCCGCACACACACACGCACGCACACAGACCAAACAATACATTAAGAGCGATTCAACAGTCAGGACCAGTGTTTACCAAACTTTTGTCTTCTGAACCTTCACAACCAAACTTCAATTACCCTTTCATCAACAACAAACCAGAAATGTGTCCCTTTATCACATAATATATTATATCACTTATTATTAAACAAAACTGGTTTCACACAAAATAAGGAGTCAGTGATTTTTGCCAGTGGAAGTTCAAAGTTGTTTTGGACCCCACTGACATTCATTGTATGGACAATTGAAACATCCTTCAAAATATATTTTATGTTCCACAGAAGAAATAGTCATAGCAGGAACAAATTGTCTTTCTTTCTTTCTTTCTTTCTTTCTTTCTTTGTAAGTAGTGGTGAACTATCGCTTTATGTAACCCTTAAGATGCTTCTTATGTACCCCCTGAGGTCCATGTTATTCTGGTCTGGACCGTCACAAAGTTCAAAGCCATATCAGGTTAGGACAGGAAAGTAAAAACAGAGACTGAGGAAAGTTATCAGGTCACGCTAGAGGAAATGAGTTCTGGAAACAGACAGTAGCCTCCTTGCAATTTTATTACGGTAATTTCTTCATCAAGGACACTTAAAAGCCTCTAAATACTTAACTAGATTTTAAACTTAACCAATACATCAGTCAGATAATTTGATTAACTGTAAATATGCTTTTGGAAGTCTGTTAAAAATGCTTTTTGAGCAGGGGTGAGTTACAATGAGCGGAAAGGAATTTTGTTCTGCTCTCTTTAAAGTCTTTCTGGCAGGACAATCTTTCACTAGCTGTCTACACGGAGAGATAAGATCTGTTTTCCTTTTCTTTGTGAAGAAAGCACTGTATGTGTGTGGACAAGAGTAAAAAAAAAAAACATCCTGAAAATTTCAATAAAAATTCCTCAAAGTCATTCCTTGAAGTCACAAAGCAATGATTAGAGCAGCCAAACAGGAAATTACATCTTTCATCCTAAGATGCTTTACTATCTGACGGCCTACAAAAACAAGTTAAAGCAACTCTTCCTGAATTCAAAATAGACTCTAAGTACGAAAGCAGTTTGGTTTAAACACAGGAGTTTTATAAACTTCAAGGTATGTGAATATGAAAATGTGACGTGCAAACAGTCTGCATGACACACGGCCGTAAACAAGATAACAGTTGATGCATGATCATCCACAACAATGCTTTGCAGAGTCGATTCTTTTGGAGCTGTCACTAGTAAGGCAAACACTATATTTAACCTCCCAACAAACAGCCTTATATATCAAAACGTTCTGGAACACATTACTGTATAAAAGTACATAATACAGATATAAAGGAAGGTTATAGAATGTATACTATTTTTGAAGAATTAAACAAACATAGCTAAAACCATATTCAATAAATATTTTTTTATACAATACAAAAAATATATATTTAATTCTTTAATATTTTTAAATACTATTTAAAGGATATGTGTAATATCTGTGCCACTAACCTTTTCAAAAACAAAATAAAACAAAATTAATTAATTAATAAAAATTTAATTAAATTAAATTATAATTTCACATAGTTTCTTCATCTACAAATGGTCACAAAAACAGGCAGTCCTGCTTCAACTCACGCCACTGTTTGCACCTTTTAAGAATTAGTTTGGAAAATAGTTGTCTCTGAACAATGGTCTTCTATAAGCAAAAATATTTTAATAATCAAAACAACTACACACTATAAAGTTTCCTTTAAAGCTGCCTTAAAAACATCTATTTACATCTTTTTTGTAAATGCATGTTAAACTTTTTTTGTGCACAACTAATTTATGTTTAATTTTTATATGAATATCCTGTATATTATTATAGACCTCATAATGTTTAATCATAAATGTCAATTCAATCTTCCAGTGGAATCAACTGTTCTCGCCATTGATGTACATCAATCAGACTTCTCCAACCATTTGGGCAACCTAAACTCTGCCTCAAAATCCACTCATCAACTGATGGATAGAATAAATTTTTCTTTTTATATATTTTGATCATTTGTCACACACAGGTATATGAAATGAAAAAAAACCTCTGTCACTTGCTATTTTTGTTTCATTGCAAATTTTGGAAATCCTATAAGGCCAAATATTTGCATACTGCCTAATAAGCAGTTATTACGTTTAAGGTTCTAAAGCAACAAATTCTATAAAAAAACAAAAAACTTCATAATCACTATAACCTTGGTAACAGCTTTTGAACGTATTTGGAGCAGCATAATTTGTCCTGTGGCCTGGCCACTTTTGCATAATAGCTATTTAGTAGCTAATGGAAGGCAATTTAAAACAAATAGGTTGTGAGTTACGGCTGTAGCTTTACAGTGACAAGGTGAAGGGCAGATTTTGTGTAGAGAATGTGTTGCAGAACTTCTTAACTTACAAATACACATGAAGAACACAAGACTGTGTTAATTAAAAATTCCACCTCCAATATTATAATTAGCCAACAACATCCACTTCATCAGTAACTGAGCTCTAACAGTCCTGATTAAGGGTGTTGCCAGTGCTACCTCCAGCTGCTAGTTTCTTCATTCTGCACTGAAATAGGAAACTTTGCTTGGCTCACACACCTGGTATTGCAGGTCTCCTCGCTCTCCTCAAGAGTGTCGTAATTTTTATCAAAACAAACGAGAAGTGTGAGCCAATGTTCCACGTCTCACAATGTGCCAAACGGGAGAGTATCGGGGGAGATGCAGATTGTTATTTCTGCCTTGCCAGCGAGGTGAATAATTGAAAGAAGCAAGCTGGCAGAGACACAAATATTCTAAAGGTGAAGTGTAGACAGCTCCTGTGAGTGAGACATCAGACCAGTTGTCTGGCCATTAAAGAGCTGGATTTCAAACCTCAGGACATTGTTATCAGTTAAAAAATGTTTTCAGCGTTTGTTTGAGGTGTAATACAAAAGTAGAATTCTCTGCTCTTAAGAGATAGAGAAGTAGAATAAGCGTGTTTTAAAACAAATCTGGATACTTTGTAACTAATATGAAAAACCTCTAGTCTAACAGACAGCAAATGTTCAAAGAAATAGTTTACCTAAAAATTAAAACTCTGTTATCGTTTATTCTCATCCTCTTGTTGTCTCAACCAGTATAAAAATACTGTGTGATACACAAAAAATAACTTTTCAAGAATGCTGTGGTCTAAACAACATTGTCTTTCACTGTGTGAACAAAGAAAAGCCATACATTACAGGTTTGCAATGACATGAGGGACAGCAAATAATGACAAGATTTTTTATTTTTTAATGAACTATCCCTTTAAGACTTCCATTGAACTACCAAAAACTGGCAGTTTATGTTGTTGTGTCTCTTCAAATTCATAAAAGTCTGCCGTCTCTTCTCGCCACGTTTGTGCTTGTCTCGCCTCCTTTAAAGCTGTTATGCAAAAGCCCTTGGTGAGCTAGCACTGCAACAAATTCTCCAAAAGAGAGCCATTGACATGAACAATACAAATAAAAGCTTACGGCCCTTTGGGCAGTGATTTACTTGAGGAAGTAGCTACATAAAATTGATAGAAAGTTGACGCTAAATTCTGATCATGAACAGAAAAGATAGTTCAGTAAGGCACTTAGTTTGCTAAAGTATTCACACAACTTATGTCCACTGCCAATGGCCCTAGGTTAGGACTGTTGACTAAACAGCTGGCTTGCATTTGTTTTGCTGGACATTGTTGCTGTGTCCAGCACATAATTCTGTGCTAGGAATTTAAACAATATTCAGTCAGTTGGAAATTCAGGTTTCGTGCCATAATGCTGCAGGTACCTCTCTTATTGTTGTAAATGCACTGCAGTGTACAAATATATAGCCATTCTGGCTAAACTAATTAATATGAAAATCCTGTAAATGTTTTCCAAAACAACACTAGTCACCACTGACTTTTATTAAACAGACAAAAACACTTTTTTAAAATGCTTGTCAAATGTGCTGACAACTGTTTGAATAACTTTCACTAAATGCTCTTAAATGTCAGTCCTAACAATCAGATCTGCAATTAAAAACTCACTTTATAATTTCAAACACTGGCCACACCTGTTCGAACAGACTATTATCTGTAAACCTGTTTGATTATAGCAATTAGTGTTAGGTTTTTTTAATCTGCACTGGTTGTATGAGTGCATATGTAGTCAGGATTTACTAGGAAAATTCATAATTTATTATCAACACCTTTTTGTAAATCATGGAAACACTAAAGTGGCCTTCAGGCATGCCTGTGGTAGAGCTTCCCACGTCTCATGCATGCCATTGCCATGAGTTGTATAACCAAAGTGCAAACAAGAGGCAAGGATAGACGTTTTGGAACGACAACTAATTGCCCACGGTAACCTGCTGATTGATAGTCAGGCGCCACGGCGGGAAACTGAGCAGAAATATGCGGCGAGTTCCGAGCGTCTCTCGCGCCTCAGGGCGCGCATGATGATTACTTCACGTGCATCCGCAATCATCTGAACGGCGCTCTGACAGTGAGGGTGAGAGGTCGGCCGCAATCCAAATCAAAACCCACTTAATATTCCAGTCTACAACGAACTGATGCTCCGGATTATTATGCCGGCTTGATGGAATTGTTACCAACAAAGCATTGCTTCTAATTCTAAGGATAAAGATTCTTGCACACGCGCATTCTTCAAGACGGCAAACCTTTACATTTGATCAAAATATCGCCACTTGTTCACTCGCTGTATAACTTTAAGAACGAGAAGTTTAAAATATTGTAAGGTAACATATACACAAATTATGACGTTGCAATCACTTGCTGATTAATTTAGTGTTCTTCTCTGCTGAACATATAGGCTAACTGATAGTGAGTGACCGTCTGCTTGTCTTTTTTTCTGAAAATAAAGAACTCTGAGCAAAAGTTAATTTCCTTTATATGTGATACAGATAGAATGGCTTTCTGGCCACTTTTATATAATTAATAATCTGCCTGTGTTTGTGTTTTCAGGGGAGAAAGCTTATGTGTTTAATGCAGAAGCACCCGTTTTCCCTTGAACGCACTGAACTTGAAAAACAGGTCAATTAATGAAGGAAATGTGGTATCAGCGACTGTTAGTAGACTAATCACGGGTTCATCCGTGCGAACAAGAATGAGCCATATTAACCGCAAGCAAAACAATATCCAAAAACAATAACAGTTGGCAGTTCATTGACTTCATTGCGGTGAATAATAACGATTATAGATCGACTGGGTTATTATACTCTTATTTGAGGCGGATAGCTAATTGAGGGGGAGAAACTATTCATTTTTGTGCCAAATGAAAACAGCATTATTTACATATAGCGTAAGAGTAGGATAAGCAGGATATAAATAAACTGTTTATACTGTAACCCACCAAACAGCTCGATCTGATCAGCAGTAGACTAACTGAAACAGGTCTTCAACATCTTTACAGGAGCAGTGAACTGCAAGAGCTTTCTTCACCTCACATTTAGATCAATTTAGGTCCTTAACTTATGCTACTTGTGTGATAAACAGACGTCTTCCGTTGCCGAGGGAACGTCAAACCGTATTCACTTCAACGGACTTCTTGAACATCTTACCCGAGCAATTCCATCCTGTCGGAGTCTGACAGTCGCTGAGTGAGGATGGGAAAGCGCCAAGTTGTTGCACCGGGAAAGTGGCGAGAAAGGACAAGACTGCAATCCATACCCAGTGTCCCACTATCCGGCTCCACTGGTGCGGACTTCGGGGCTCATGTAGGGCCGCCGCCACCGTGACACCCATCTCAGTTCCCCCGACGCTGCTCGCAGACGCGCAACGACAGCCCTGGTCCTAGTGTTGTCAACTTTGCAGGTGCGCTTAGAAGCCAGGAGAGGGACATTTTCCGACGGACGGAGTGTGCCCCATGAAGCAGTTGTTTCTGGATGACCAGAACGAGGATCCGCCCGAAGCGAGAGGGTGCAGATGCGGAATGAGAGAGGTCTGGGTGCGATGACAGGGGAGGGATGGTATCGGGAGGGAAGTGGGTAAGCGAGATGTTCAAAAAGCAAGGCAAGAACAAAAAGACGCAAGGGGTGTTTTTAAGAAACAGAAGTGGGGCAAAAAAATCATATATCCCATTCGAGTGACTCGCCGAAGTTACAACATCCACTGAGGCGCGGCTTAGAGAGACTGTCCTCGGTCCTCACTCCGTGCGCTCGCGGAGAGCCGTGAGTTTGTCAGAGTCTCGCGGAGGGCCATTCCTCTGTACCTGTGAACCACAATAACGCACTGAAGGCGAGCGGCAGGTTTCCAGACCGCTTCGGATCACGTGGTCTCAAGAAACCGGGAGGGGCGGGACGATGCCGCGCTCTGATTGGTCGAGAGGGATGCAGGAGTGTCGGGAGCGAGGCGATGGTCCAGCTCGAGCATATCGACGGCCAGTGCAGAATAGTGTACCCTGTAGTCTACTTTAACAGTGCTTTGGTTTGCAAACGCGTGGGCGAAGGACCATGCCGAGAAAGTCTCCTTAGTAATTGAGCACTGCTGCTCTGAGCACGATGGCAGCAGAAATCGATCGGAAACTTGCAGTGTTGTGAAATGATCCCCGTGTCCTAAACAAAAGACTTACAGCATTATACGAGAGAACCAAGGGACCAGGCGGAGTTCACGACTGTCTGCGACGCTCGCGGGTGATTTCGGCGAGGGACATGGATATGCAGAGAAGCTTTAATGGATACCGGTCGCGAGATGAGCGACATTTAACGACGCAACATTTCGTATAAGAAAATCTACTTTCGCATGGCGTATTGACTATGATAAAAACTCACATTCTGTAGCAAGCAAATTGTAAATTATATCGACTTACGTTAGACTACGTTCTCTATTACCTTCCAATAACGCGTTGCCCTTTGCTCTTATAGGACCTGATCAAACTTGTACCGGGTGATTTTTCAACTTCTGTCTTCTTTCTTCTTGATTCTTAGAGAGGCAAAGTTAAAGACTAAACACCCAGAGAGAGTCACAGGAAGAAATGCACAAAGTATGTGGACCCTAATGCCTTATTTAAAATGTATGGCATTATATAACATAATCAGAATCAGAAAGAGCTTTATTGCCAAGGATGTTTGCACATACAAGGAATTTGTTTTGGTGTCACAGCTTCCAGTACACATAGACAACAACACAAAGTAGAATAAAATAAAAACAAAAAAACAATAATGTATTTAAATAAATAAATTGTATGTACAGGTGTGCTATGGATAAAAATAGAAATAGTATAAAATAATACTTAGAAATAATAATAAGATGAAGGATGTACTATAATGTAGGGTGATAAAAT
>JAUMHE010000056.1:10461825-10477003 GCA_032359235.1 Enteromius mattozi | reverse complement strand
GCTTAATTGTGAACAAATTAACCATTAATTAATGCTTAACTAATGCATTATTCTGGACCCCTATTCTGAAGTGTTACTAAAAAAGATCCCGATATTAACAGGAATTAACAAGTTTGCATATGAACTGCCATGTGTTTGTGTCATTTATGGGCATAATAGTTAGGTTTAGGTAATAGGTTTGAATGAGGTAAAGAGCTAAACTTAATTTGTCAATCGCTAAAAATATTATCTAAATTATTATCCCTATTCTCTCTGAAGTCACATAAGCATCATTCAAACACACCTGAAACACGGCATGTCTGTATGCATGAACGCGTAATGTGGATTTTTATAAATTCGTTTAGTACTTCAAGTAGTTTTATCTGCATAAAATAATGCTATTATTATGCACAAATTCTTGACAATTTATGTACCACAGATTTATCCAAAGTAGATAGTAAAGACTTTCTTTCTCTTTCTTTCTTTCTTGTGAACAAAGAAAACATCATGAGCATGCATAATAAATCATAAATCATGATGATGTACCCATCTTAGTTTATGTCTTAATTAATGTGTAGTTCATCCATGAAGTCATAAATGAAAGACTCTGAACTCATGTTAGTTCCTGATAATTCATGAGATATTAATGCATGAAGTAAGATATAATTCATGCATTAATTTATGCATGAATTCATAGTAATTCATGTACCCTAACCGCAAAGTGTTACCAAAATTTCCTTTTTTGTGTTTCAGGGAATAAGAAAGTCAAAGTTTTTTTTTTTTTTTTTTTTTTTTTTTTTTTTTTTTGTTGCTGTCCATGTATTACTTTAACAAAAAAAACAAAAAAAACAAACCAAATTGTTCTTAAGCTCATGAGTTGTTCAGATAATCATGGCTGATTATTGTCTTGATCACAGTCTCTTGCTTTGCTGATTAAACTCCTGCATGTTATCTTTCCAATTTAACATTTATCACACGGTATAATTTTGTTGACGCAAACAGCAGAATTCTGGGGAGTTGTCAACATCAATATCTGAGCTGATATTACTCATCCATGTTGCAGCACTAGAGAATTAATTGAAGGATGTTATGTAGGCATGCACTCCTACGAGTTTGTGTTATTCACCCATACTAAATGCTGTTATACCATCCTCACTCACATGTGTGCCATGAGTCAACACCCTCACCGCCCGAGTGACTTTACAAATAACGTAAAGACATCTGTTATTTTTACAGCATTTCAAACTAATTTGCCAAAATATGCAAAGCTGTCGAAATAATGCTCAAAATAACCCACTTTAACAACATTTAGTTGGGAAAAATTATGTGTTGGCGGCTTAGTTTATGCATTGACATGTATATCAATATAAAACAATATTCTTTGTTGGATGTTACATTGACGTATATCTAAATAGACATGCTTGGCTGCCAACACATCATTTTCAAATATGAAAGCGCTCACACTTTGAAATTGCAACTAAAGGGGCCATTGGATGCAAAATTCATAAAGGAAACTTACACTCTGACAAAAAAAAGGCATGATTTTGCCTTGCTCCAGGCAAAATCATGCAATGCTGCTTCCACTCCACACCGTTTACATATTCTGCATCTGCCTGTGTAACACTGAAAAATAGACAAGAAAATGTGATCATCTTAGATAATTATGCCTAGTTTTAAGTGTAATATGTGCTTCTTGAGTGATGTCCTGGGTTGCAAATGTGTGGAAATGTAGTGATTTTCTTCCTGCTAAATCCTCAGTGGGTGTGCCAGACTGTATGATACAAAATCAGTTGGCAAAAAAAGCACAGAAATCACAGTTCTGTTTCACTATATCTGAAATTACGTCACAGGAGGAACAGTCACTGATTGAAGAAGGTCGTCATTCACATAGACGAAGGAAATGAATGGTCCTTCCTGTTTTCTAACAGTAATAACTTCATTTGGTTGTTAATGGCTCAAGATGACTAGCAAGCAGAACATAATATAAACACGCTGTGTTGGGGAAATAGAATACCCAGGGTGTCTTTCTTCCATCTAACATTTTCCCTATATGATGCAAAATGACAGGAAAGTTAGTCCTAACAAGGTACAGTATGTATGTGTGTCAGTTTGGGTATGCCTAGAGAAAGATCACTCGCCCGTTTCTGATGAATTCGCCTACCTGGTCTCATGGCATAAACGTGGTGCACTTTTTAGTGAGACATGAAATAGGCTACGTACCAACGAGTACATATCACTGCAGTTTCCAAAAGTAATGAACACTAGAGGCAATAAAACACCTTTTATTCCTTTTCACACTAATTTACAGAGTTTCGATTAATAAAGCATAATTTTCGCACAATTACTTGAAGAATATCATGTCATGTCTTCAAAGCAATATTAATATGCTGGGAGGTTTGAAAACTGATGTTTTTGAACATTAGCATCACACATATCCAGGTTCATATCTATGTGTTTTCATAGACTGTAGGTTTGTTCGGTAGTTCACAGAGTACAGAAATGTTCTTGAGAGGGCCGAAGAGCACCTGTTTGAATCCTGTGTAACTATGGTTCGACAAAACTGTTCAAATCTGTGTAAAAGGAAGTTGAAATGGACCGGTTGCATCAACAAATGTGATTTTTATATCAGTTTTGCATTTGTTAACACTATCAGGTAGGTTTAGGGTTGGATTTGGTTTAGGGCATATTTCCAACATGATTAACTTTTTTGAAAATTATTATTATTTTTTTTTGCTTATATAATAAAAGTCAACATAATCTGATGTACACTGGACCCCAACGAACTGCAAAATATCTAAAAGAAAGTCATACATTTGCAATGACATGAAGCTACCCGTTCTCATGAATGTGCGTATAAATAGTATGCAAAAAAAATAAAAATGAAAATTCGTGGTATAGATATGCAAAAATAGACTTTGCTGTGTTTATGCTATGCGATGGGTAGGATTAGAGTTGTGGGCTAGGTGCATATACAGTATGTACAGTGCGTGAAAACGGTGTATTATATGAATGCCAAATATGTGCATGTCATATATATGCCAAAGCCCATTTTTGCAGATAAATACCACAAGTATTCATTTTTATTTGGCGTACTATTTATATAATAGTTTTTTTTTTCCATGAAGGTGAGAAAATAATGACAAAATCGTATTTTTTGGGGAAAGCTATTCCATTAAATATAGTTTTTGAATATTAAAATTGCCTTACATGAAGGGTAAACATCATGTTTTAGGATTGCTGAAAAATAATGATATGGGCAATCATATTCAAAAGAACTGTAGTACAGATTAAGTACAGTATCTTAGTATCATATTAAAAGACTTCAGCTTCCAAGCTAGGGTAATTTTCAAGGGCTTACTGTGCTTAGATGAATGAAACAAAGTCCTTGAGATGAGATGTAGTTCAATGAAACTGGCCATTCGATAAATTAACCCAGGAAATAATATTTTTCTATCAAGGCCCATGCAGAATCACCCTGCTGTGCTGAGTAATGGCAGTCAAGCAGCAACAGCACAATGCTCTCCTCCATCCCTGCAGCTCATGCTCAGAAACGTCCCATAATCCTCATTAGGGTCTGCCTAATGACTACTTACAATTCAATGAGGATCTATTATCAGTCATTAAACACAAGGTTTTGTGCGTGACTAATTGGATTAATTCTGTGATAAATAGGAAACCGAAATTTGGTAGCAGTATTTATGGTGTATCTGTAAACAAGAGAAGAAGCTACAACTGCTGATTCTACAGCTGCATCTATTCCACAATTAAGTTATTAAAATGCGTTAGATAGCAGGACTGCTTACAATTATATTATGCATTCAACAAAGAATTTAAAATGGTGTCATACTTATTCTTTGTGTTTAATTGGATGTTAATATGGCACAATGGAAAACATAAAAAATAGATGAGTCGAAACCAATATCATGCTGCCCTCACAAGAACCGACCCATGTAAATTAGATTACTCATAACAAATGAATTGCCACCCACTCTGTCTTACTAATTCTCACTTTGTTCTTTCCCTCCCTGCTTACGTCATTTTAAGTTTATTGTTTGTTGGCACAAATTTAGCATGATAATTCAGCTATTAAGCTGTAAATAGTAGTTTACATCCAACACCCTTTTGACACTGATTTTTCAAAGATTATAAGGTGTAATTTCATGAAAATTAATCTATTGTCATAACACTATTAATCAGAGGCCATCTGTTTCATTTTAATATGCATTATAAGCTTCAACTTTTTAAAGCATGAAATAGAAAATCATCATATATATTTTCAAAATGCATGATATTGATCTGATTATGAATGATTCAACCATGCAACAACTGACGGATGGAACCAAGTCCCCACATTTATATCTTTATCGGCAATCTGTTTCACTTGCATGTACATCATAACATCAAAAAAGATCTGTTGCTACTTTGTATGGCATGACTTTAAAGGCAAACAATTCGCTCCTGATTTAGAATAAATGTTACAATGCTAAATCCCAGACTTTTTTCTGATACATTACTGATAATTTGGCAGGTAAGATTTAGTTAATTTGAAAAATATCACCTAAATTCTAAAGTTATCCAAGTCTAAACAGAGTCCCATTATATACAAAAAGTAGCATCAATTATATTAATTTGAAATTCAAAAAAAACAACAACAATAAACAAACTTTAGGGAAGGAGACATAACAGACTAATGGAACTGTATACAAAACAGAGAAGATCGGAAGATCAAAAGAACAGCAGAGCAAAATAATAAACAGCACAAGTGTTCAAAGGTTCGGGAATTTCTCTTTTTTTAGGTCCAGGTGACGTCTACTTTGTTATTTTTGTCAGTAGTACATAATGCATAAGGGTTCTGAATTCAAGTCTTTCCCCAACTCCTGCCAGATCGTAATTGGGGGCATAAGTAAACCCCATCTGAGCACAGAGTGTTAATCTCCCTCTGCCAGTGTTAATTGCCCGTTTTATGACAAACCAGGCCAAAATGCAGGAGAACACATGCCTGGATTTACATGCTGTTTACAAACAGATGTCTGAGCGCAGACTAAATAAAAGCATATTTTGTCTTCTAGAAATGGCTTTAATCAAGAACTTCAGGCAGTTTTAATCTCAGAAACAGAGATCCTTGTTTTGAGCAATATTTTGTAGAGGACATGGATTCATTTTCCAAACCACTAAAACTATTTTTTAATATTTTATTTGTATAGAAGTTTTCTAGATTTTTTTAATTTTAATTGTGGTTTTAATATACCACCAGATCTTGCAGATGAGACTTTAAGTTTGCATCCACATCTAAGTGTTTGATTAGATTTCCATATAAGCTTATAGCTTCTTGTTGCATCTTATTCCAAGACGAATGATTATAATGTCTCAAATCTATGAAGCCAATTTAGATTTACCACGAAGATCTTTGATTGTCTGATTAAGCAAAACTAAATCACAAGGCAAGCTTTGTGTTGTACCTGTGGTACGTTTGTCGGCTGATTAAAAATCTACATTGATTACAAATGTGCAAAACAAAATCAAATGAAATGTTAGAGATAAAAATCTTTTCATCCAAAGAATCATTCTTAGGAGCAATCTATCTTTACCTGTCTCCACATCCACGGCCATGGTATTAATGTAGATTTACAAGCAAAGTTAAAAACAGATGCCTGATAGTCTGACTCACCCTTCTGACCACACAAAATATGCAGAGCGCTGAATGTTAAATGATCCGTGTACAGCTCTTGGGACAACTGTGTATGCAGTTACTTAGCCAATGCTTAAAGAAACAGTTCACCAAAAATTTAAACTTATTTTAAAAGCAAAATTATTTACTCACCATAATGTCACTCTGTTATTTTGTTATTTTCTAGGAACGAAGAAGTAGAAACTAAGAAACTGAATCATGCTTTCAATTAATTTAAAGATCAAAGAAACTGTCTAATAATGGTACATCAGTTGATAGTACAACATTTTACTAACTATATGCAGCTTTGGAACTACATGCCAATTAACCCTCATATACAGTTTTAGTAGACTGGTAGGTTAGGTTGCAGTTGGAAGTTGGCATGCATTTGCAAAGAGCACTTACAAAAAATCAGTAGAATGTGTGTTGGAGGACCGTCAAAATAAAGTGTGTGCAAATAAATGGACAGTTCTCTAATACTTTAATGACTGGTAGTTGACATGTAGTTGAAAAGTTGCTTATAGCACCAATCCTTTTCAACAATACGCTACTTATCTTCTGTTCATTTTTAAAAATAAAGCTTTGATTAGAAAAGAACATTTTTAATTTTGATTCACATGAAATAATAATATTATTGGTAACACTATATTTCAATAGTCCACTTTAGACATTCTACTAAGAGTAGACATTCTACTTTAACTTTGTCAACTAGCAGTCAGTAGAGTATTAGTAGACTGTCTGCTTAATGTCTTCTAGCACTTTATTTTGATGGGTCCACAACATACTGACTATCAGAAACTTTGCAAGTATATGTCAACTTATTTTACTAACAATAACAGTCTACTCTTAGAGTAGTTGGAAATTAATGAGATTAAGTTGACATGTAGTTGAAATATAGTTACAAAGTTACTTATAGTTAGTAGAATGTCTAAAGTGAACTATTAAAATAAAGTGTAAACATACTACTAACAATGAATAAATGAATAATACTACTACTAATAATAATACACTTCGTACCAAATAAACTAAAACAGGATACCACCACACTGTAGCAGTACACTGTTGCCACAGGTGAGTCCCTACAGTTGTCAGGACATCAAGCTCTTGTATTGAATTTGTAATGCAGGACTGAGGGGTCAGGACATTGGCAGCAGGATAAGCCATGTCTCGATGATGCTGGCAGCCACAGTGTAGAGACCTGAGCAGAGGTGTAACGGGAGAGAATTTCCTGAGGTTAAAAACAAGTCAAGCAGCAGGATTTTGGATGCGCTCTAGGTGACGTTTGGCAGATGCTGGTAAGCTGGAAAGAAGGAAGATGCAATAGACTAGCTGTGAAATGACTATGGCCTGGATAGGAAGTAGTGGTCAAGGAAGGGCTTTATTTTTTCTTTTGTACTTTTTTTTCCTGCTTACACCAATTGCAGGGGAGGCCACATGGGAGCAGTCTGGGGTTTAGTGCCTTGCTCAAGGGCTCAATCCTTACAGGGGCTTCTGTACCTGAGCTCAAGCTATCAACCTGCAAGTCAGCCAAGAGCCAATAAATAATTTATCAGAAGGTGAGAGCACAATAAAAAAAATTCAAATTTTGTAGTACGAGATTTTTGTTTCAACTAAATGGTGTTGATTGGTTTGTTTATTAATTTAGCACATATTAATGCATGACCACATTCTAGAACACTGCCCAATACCTAAACATAACTACTACTGCAGCAAATTAGGAATTTACTGTGGGGAAAACTCTTAGTTAATAGCGAATGTGTGTCATACAGGAATATTACAATTAAAGAGCTGTATGACATATGGTGTGAAAAACCTGATGTTTGATGTCATGCAGCAGGTGATAAGGTTAAGTGTCTTCATCCTGGTGCTAACGAAAGCAATTATATTTCTTTAATTGAGTGACATCCCGTCTTACATGTTTCTTGCCCTCTTTGAAGAGCTCATGAACTGTCTGGTTATTCATTCTCTTTACTGCCTCCCTCTGTCCTGCATGACGATCCGTCTTTCTCTTGCTCTCGATTTCTTTGTGGTTCCTTTTTCTCAATGTCTGAGCAGAAACGAAAACTTCCACCCGCCCTCTGTAACAGTGAACTGACAGCTCATTATATCCACAGCGATGGAGTTCAATCCTGTGCGATCTATTAATCTATTCCAGCACTCTGGCCCCTCCATAGCCGCCCCCTCTTTCATTAGCTAGAACAAAAGCCTGCAGAGCAGAATTCATTAAGGACAATCAAACACGGCTCCTCTGGGGCCATTTAATGCGACTTCCATTATTAACGTTATCATTATTATTAATATGCAATAGCAGAAGGCATCTGTGTAAGGTGCGCCAACGACAATATTGAATCCTTAATCATGTGGCGGAGGTCGACTGTGGCGATGTGACTCCAGGTGGATGGTCTGGGTGGAGGTCTACTCTCGAGAGAAAGCCACACATCTACAGCAGATTAAAAAGAATAATGAGCACTTGGAAGTCTTAGAATAGTAGTAGAAGAGAACAAGACAAGTATGAGCAGTAAGTTGCTGGAAAAAACAGCAGTACTGGTGAAGTAATTTCAAGTAGATGCTGTGAGCTGTATGTAGATGCAGGTCTGTTCTGATATGATAAACATCATATACAACATACATCCATTTTATCCCATCTGCCTGGAGAAAAACATTCTTTGCCTTAAACCACTTCACATCATACTGGGCAGAATTAAACAATAATTCTGCACTTTGAGTGATATGGATTATCTGGAGCTTTTTTCCTTTATTAAGTGGAAATACCAGAATTAAATCTCAATAATCTCAAGTAGGGACTTCATAAGTCACAACAAAGTGAAAAATAAAATAAAATAAAATATGTCTTCATGCAGTATCAGTAGTAAAGAGTACCAGTGCTTTTTGACCAACTTTAAGGTCTCCACTACACTGTACTATAAAAATGACAAAAAGCACAAAAACAAAACAAAACAAAAAAATAATAAAGAAAGAAAAATACCCGGCAAAGTATTAAAAAATGTTGCAACTAACATCCTGGAATCAATAGGTGACTAAATGTATTCTTGATTTCTAAAGCATCTCTAACAAATCAAAATAATTTAACAAATAATTTACATGATTATTTTCATTATAATTTCATATATTTGTATCTTTTTATTTTATAAAGAAATTGTGATACTTTCTTCAGTGTTCCATTCCAATACATAATCAAAATGGAATGGGATAAGTTTTTTTTTAATGCTTGTTATGATTACATAGTGTTATGCATAAATTAACCTCAAAGTAGTCCCTTATTTAGTACACCATGACAAATCAGGACAGGCCTAACAACAGGTCTGGATGTCTATCAGAACATTATCTCATTCCAGCAGTTGAACCAACTCAAAGCTAGTGAGTCTCACTGTGTCACAGAAGATGGATTGCTCTGACACATACAGACAGGTCATTAAAATGATGGACAGCTCAGCCGGAAGTCGAACTATAAATGGAAAGATGATGGCAATGGGCGCTCTGTGAGCAGACATCTGAAATCAAGCTGAAAGCAAAACCTTTTTTCTCCATAGCTAGTGAGTACACTGATTCACTTTATTAATAGATTCGCTTAGCTGGCCAACATATAGCTGTAGTATATACTAATGAAACCTCGGATTTCATTGCATCCACTGGAAAGCCCTGCCAAACACTGTGACTGATACGATCTGCTGATGGACGTTTATACGAGGAGCAAAATTGTGCGGCATGCTTGACCTGCATCTGAACTTGGGTCCATTTCACGAAAGTTTGAGAAATTGTTTTTCCCACTTGAAAACACCTCAAATCCTGCTCATTACTGGGCTGCTCGTGTTTCACATCCGTGATCCGCAGCTTTTGATGCCCTCAGGCTGCTTGTGAAATATATGTAAGCTATAAGACGGCGAGTTTGTGAGCATCTGTGCGTGTGGCTGTTTCTGAACACTTAACTCGAGAGCTAACTCTCCTACCATTTTTCAGGTTTGGTGAGAAGTAGTTTAACATCCTGCGAAGAAAGAAAAAACCCCAGTGTCGCAAACGTCTAGTCAGTGGAGTGTGACAATGGTCTCTGTAGATCCACAGTGGTCATACTTTAGTCACCAGTGAGGGTGTTTAGTTAGTGTGCAGTTGCATGACTGCAGGGGAGAGATGCTCTCTTGACAGGTGCGGCGCAAAATTGGCTTTTATTGGAGCTGAGGAAATGTTAGTCTGTGGAGAGAAGGAAAAATAATGAGGGCAGAGAGAAGACCAGAAAAGTGTGTCACTCTGATGGCCCGAGGGGAGAGGAACCAGCACTCCATCTCTCCAGATCCGTCTATCCATCTCTACCAAGAACCTACATGCTAAAGCTAAAACGGTTCTCCACGTCATTCATTCCCATCCGGAATTAATTGGAAAGCATTCAACCCAGTCCCATAATTTTCATCCTTCCTTCATTCCTGATTTCATATCTGGAGCATATTAACTTTATAATTTTAGATATTTAGTTTATTTTTTGTTTTGTTTTTTAATATTGACATCATTCCTAAACCATACCTTAATATCATTTATCTGTTGATCAATCTACATTAGGAATTACAGTAATTGGAAAATGTTCAAGCAAGTTTGATTTTTTTTTTCTCCTTTCTTATTTCATATTTAGGAGTAAAAGAAAATTCTTACTGTGTCTTCAAACCATATTGTATCTCATTATCATTTGTTTAAGCTAACAATTGACATAATTAATTGAATCTGCTCTCGGCAGAATTAATTCACATTCTGAATTAACTGGAAATCATTCAACCCTTTCCCACAATTTTCTTTATTCCTTCCTAATTACATATTTAGATTAAATGAGCTTGTTTTCACACATTTAAAAAATAGCTCTATATCCTCAAACCATATGATTTCAGACTTACAGTATGAGGCCTCTAGAAGCTTGTGTTCTGTAAGTGAATGATGCATTGCTGTACCATCCCAATGAGGCACAAAAACCTGTAACTTTTTTCTGTTGGGGGAATGACCTGCCAAATTTGATCCAAACAGCTGAGCCTATAGCCATCTTCAAGAAACGGTTAAAGACACATCTCTTCCATCTACACTTGACAATCTAACACTAGTACTCCCTATTATATTTCTATTATATCTTCTTGTTCTTGTTCATGATTAGAAAACATGACCTTCCAACACTAGTTAGTCCGTTGTTTTTCTATTCTATCTACATTTCCTTTTATTTATTATGAAAACTTCTAACACTCTAACACTACCACTATTCTATTTCTATCTATACTTTTCTATTTCTTTTCTAATTGTTTTCTTTTTATTTATTATAAAAATGATCTAAATGTTACGTAAGTGTAAATTATTTGTTAAAGCTAAAACCATGTTTGATGCAAATCATTCATTTCCGGAATTTATTAAAAAGTTATCAGCCCTGTCCTACAGTTTTCCTTCTAAAATATTGACTGAATTCCTAAACCATATCTCACTATCATTTGCTGAAAGTTAAAACAGTTTCCAACATAATTCATTCACTTTTGGAATAAATTGGAACACATTCAGCCAAGATCACTTTTTATTTTCCCTTCTCATTTTCGTATTTAGAGTAAATGAACTTGTATTTAGATATTTTTAAAATATTTACTATGTCCCTAACCCATATTCTGCTACTGGGGTTAATGGTGTGCTTGAAAATATCTTCTAATTATCTCAAACGATTTCCTCTACCAGTGGCAGCAAAAGCTGCATGGCTCATTATAATTCTCTACAGAAAACAAAATAAACATTATCAAGCGACTGCCAAAAGCTGCCCAGGACCCAACAAACATCATACATACCTTCAGAGTCACTAAGTAAACTAATGAATTAATTCAGAGTGGTATAACTCTATTTTACAACCATTAACAGAGTTCCTCTGCAGCCAAAGGCTCCATATCGGTTCATTGGATTGTTAAATGTAGTCATGAATTATGCAGAGGGATTAATTGAAAATGGCCGCTCTGAGAAGAAACGGTGGGGGCCAGTACATTACAAGGGGGCCTGGGCAAATTCAAAAGCAGATTTTACTGAACGGCCCTTCAGGGTCATAACACTGTTGAATTAATTCATGGTGAGTGTGTTTAGAGCAAATGCATTGCCTTATTATTAGATGGAAAGCAAGGTGTGCTGTTCTGGGAAAGTGACTCTAAAAGGAAGTGCCGGCAGTTCCCAACAACTTCAAAAAGCTTTTTAAATGTGAGAGCCTCTTGCCGCAAAGCTGCACCGAGGAGAGAAAACCTCACCTGAATGCTTAACGATGAGAGAGCTTGTGTGCTGAAGGAAAGAGAAGTCAAAGATCAAGAGCTCTTGAGTGAAAAGACACTGCCATTTGGATGAAATCAGCAGGTAAATTGTTCACTTAGGTGAACTACAGTAAGCCTGGTGACAATGTTTAAAAGAAATATAATGATTTGGCACTTTAGAGATAACGAAAATCATACCAAAACAGATAGAAGCATGCTGGGATGCTTAGTCGGTTGGCAATTATTACAAAATAAACTCCAGGCAGTGTTCAACTTTACACTGTTGTTGTTTTGTTTAGTCTTTTTAAGAAAGTATTAGCATATTAGCCCGGTTCTGTCAACGCTGCACTGGCTCTGGTTCTGTCAACCTGAATGGCTTAGCTCCTCAGTACTTGAGTGAGCTCTTATCACATTATAGTCCTCCGTTTGATAATACCTAGAATATAAAAATCGACTGCGGGCAGCAGATCCTTTTTACTATTTGGCCCCAAACTCTGGACCAATCTACCTAACACTGTTCGGGAGGCAGGCACACTCTGTCAGTTTAAATCTAGACTAAAGACACATCTCTTTAACCTGGCTTACACATAACACACAAATGCACTTCTATTAATCAGATCTGTTAAAGGATTGTTAGGCTGCATTAGTCGGAACCGGGAAACCTCCCCATAACACACAATGTGCTAGTTACATCGTAAAAAAGAATGGCATCTACGTTAATATTAGTCTGTCTCTCTCTTATTCTGTTTCTCAGTCCACATCCTGATCAGATGGTGGATCAGCATAAAGTGTTGGTGTCTACAGCCCTGATCGTAAAAGGGGACCAGAACACCTAGATGAGCCCCAGAGACAGATGATGGGAATCACACACTCTCACACACACACTCTCACACACACACAATAAGTCCTTTACACAATCTGACAGAGCTGCGTTTGAAAATAAACTGGAAATTAAGTGCTGGTTTCATCTGGCCAGAGGAGAACTGGCCTCCCAACTGAGCCTGGTTTCTCCCAAAGTTTTTTTTCTCCATATTTTCACAGATTGAATTTTAGTACCTTGCCGCTGTCACGTTTATCTTGCTTAGTTGGGGACACTTCATTTCTAGTGATTATTGTCAATTTGATTACAAAGATCCTATTTAAAATGAGCTCCTAGAGCTCCTAGTTCCTAGAGATAGCACAGATATAAGGAAAAGGCAAAAGTCATTTCTAAGTGACCCTCTGCAGTTCTTCCCTTGAGTGCCATCTCACATTCCAGAGTCCCCTCTATTATCAGAAGAGAGGACATATTCTGCCCCAGGGTGACACTGTCCCGTCAGACTGACAGCGCTCAGCCCTGCTGACTGCTGATGACATTTTCTCAGGCAATTAAGATGCGGAGAGCAGTAGTGGTCAAAAACTGAAAAAAAAAAAAGAAATTAATCATACATAGAAAAAAGTAGCATCAATAATAATGACATCTTCAAAAATATATAGGTATATATAAAACATGAAATGGAGACTACAAATTCTAGTTTGATTTAGTCCCATATTGACAGTGCTTTTGCTATGTTATTATGGAGAACATGTAGTTCTGTTGTGTAAAACATAGCTTGATATGACAGCAAACAGAATATAGGGCTGCAGTCTTTAATTAATAAAACTTTCAGATGCAATGTTTTTATTTTCAATGTGTTTACCGTTTGTATATACACTAGACACTGATGTTTGATCACACCATTACTGCAAATTAAATGTAATTATCAAAACAGCAAAGCAAAGGTTTCACTGCAGGATATTACATGCTGAATAAAATGATATAACATTATGTTTTTTTTTTTCTTCTTTACATTCAAATTATAAATATGAAACTAGAATCCAAATGAAATATTAAATAAACTACATGCATATGCACATTTATAAACAAAACAAGCATATAAATGTAGAGACAAATCACATACAGTAATAATGAAAATATGTAATGTATAAATTGGGCCAGAAAAGTTTGTTTTTAGTTCATTTAAAGTAAACTTAAATTATTTATTAATTTACATGATTAAATTATGATTAATTTTCATGCTCATTAACCATTCTGTATTTCAGTATTACTGTAACGCTGTAAATATTATGTCTGTAATAAGAAATAAACATTTAACAATTATGAAGAATAATCTCTGCATAATGTAGGCAAACACAGATGCCTCTAACTAAGTTTTTTAAACGTAAGGGAATGAATTCAGACAGTACGACTAGAAATGTCACCCTCAAGTGTCACTAGAAGGAGTCTCTCCCTCCCAAGACTGAACGAACACAAAATCTGACGCCCAAATGATTATTTGCATCTGGTTAAATAGGCCCATTCAGGGAGAATCTTGAATAATAAATTCATGCATAAGTTAATTACTAAGGTTAAGGGCGCAATAAATAAAACAGAAGCCGGGGCCTTTGATTAGGACGATAGGATTAGATTAAAATGATTAATTTGTGCAGTTTGAGGGGCATGAGCATCGTCGTACATTGTTAATGATGCTGCCTGAAAGCTTTCAGAGCCTGTTTATCATATAGAGGAAAACAACAACCAACTACTGCAGAAGAGAGACTTTAGCTTCTGAAGCAAAGTTTATACTATAAGTGAAACTATAGTTGTTACATGTAATATCAGCTATTATTGCCTATATTATTTATGATTATGAAATGAAAGGCATTAAAGCAAAAAAGAAAAACTTTTAACTTTTAAATATATAACTGCTACAGGAAAAACTAATATAATGCAGATATTAAATACTGTAATAGGTGCTGTGAATAACTGTACTGATAAAATATTAAAATAGTGTCGCATCAAAAAAAGCAAGTTTTTGTTTACATAATATATGTGTGCATACTGTGTATATTTATTATACACACACATACTGTCACCGATCTGCCAGGCTCTGTACCCAGCCAATCACAACGCTCACTTTCCCCTGAGTTCTAATCATCGTCACCTGCAACTCATCATCAGCTTCACAATAAAACCACACACCACTCCTCAGTCAGTGTCCGGGCTTGTTTCTACGAAGTGGACTAATCCCCCTTGCTCTTCGATATTGGAAATACTTACCTCCTTGTTCTCCTTCGTTTCTCTCCAAAGCTCCAGGATCCTCCCGTGTATGTGGTGTAAGGGACAAAATTAGCTCAAATATACAAATGAATCAAATCAGAATCATTTAAGATTCTAAAGGGAATTTGAACAGAATCACTGTTCTACAGCGGATCACTGAGTCGGTCTGCGATTCAGTGAACGAGCCGTATAACA
>JAUMHE010000056.1:10430278-10444152 GCA_032359235.1 Enteromius mattozi | reverse complement strand
ATAGGTTCTGATTGGTGTGTGATAAATTTTGACTCCTAGTGTTTCCACTTGGTAAATTGTGTGCTAACTGAGCTCAAGATGTGCAGAACTGAGTTAACATTATTGAATGCTAGTGTTTTCTAAATGAGCTCATGGTGTAAGCACTGAAAAATGTAGGGCTTTGTGTGTAGAGTTTTGCATTAACAGTTCACCAAATTTGACTCATGTGTTAAAGCAGGGAATAGTGTTTATAGTTTAGGGAAATGGGTGTGCTTTCAGAAAAATAGCGTTATGGTTTTGAAATTTTGGTTTAAAAGCTTGGTTATAGTGTTTTAGCAATCGAGAAAAACTGTAATATCATCGCATTATTGATAGCTATACTCTTAAGTTTGCAATTTCACCAGACATTTAATGTATAGTTTACTCCAAAATGATAATTCATCGTTTACAAACCTTCATTTTATTGTTTTTATATCTTAATGGATAACAGTGAACTGTATTTATAAAATTCTGGAAATTAAAATTGAATTAAATTCATAAAGTGCAAGTATTATTTTTATTTTCATGTGAAAAGGTCATTTAGATCTTTAGGGTACGACATATCTTAATAAATTGGGACAGGAGGCCCTTAGTGGCATGTTGTGTGTTTGAGGTATTTAATATTTAGAATAATTAATGGACTCATTGTCGCACACACATATACATATATTATATATATGTATATGTGTGTGTGTAGGTGTGTGTGTGTGTGTGTGCGCGTGTGAGACAATGAGTCCATTAATTATAATAAATATTAAATACCTCAAACACACAACATGCCACTAGGGCCTTCTGTTCCAATTTATTAAGATATTTTGTGGTTTGATTATTCACTCACCTGTGTCATTGTGTAATATTAATATATATATATATATATATATGGAGGAGATGACAGGTGAGTGAATAATCAAACCACTGTTTATTAGACAGATCGATGAAACAACAGAATCAGATGGAGATGATAATTGAGATTGATTAACTGACTGTCCTTTTGATAATAAGTAGATGAGAGTCCGGTTAAGAAAGCCATGTAGAAGCCACCGAGCATAGGAGAGTTCGACGGAGGAAATAGCATAGGGTCAGGAGCTGTCGTCATAGGAGTGTGAACGGTAGACCCGACAAGAGAGGAATGACTGAAAGTCCATTATATAGGGTGTGGCTGATTAAGTAGAGGTGCTCCTGAGTAGAACTCTGGTGATGAGGAACTGGTAGGTGATCTGGGTGACGTGGCAGGTGAAGATGACTGTGGCGAATGTCTGACACTCATTATTCATTATTTAACGCTTTCACAAAAAGTAACTTATATTTTTCATTACCTACATTATTCATCAAAATTATTCAAAATTATTCAGAGTGTCATTATTTAATTTGGGTTCAGCTAAATAATATAAAAGCATCATTTTACATAAAATATTTTATTGAGTATTTTTCAACAACTAAATTATTAAATATTGTTTTAATTATGCCTGATTCTGTGAAAAGCCAACATTCTGCCTATGACTATTAAAGTCATTAAGATACCCTGCTTTTATTTAAAGTAAAATCAGAGTATGTACAACATGATGTGACATTTTAGTCAATTGCCTTTGTTTATATAATACTCCATATTTCATAAAAGGTAAATTAGCAACATACCATTATATTTAACAATAGGCTTGTCCACTACATCAAAGATATGAAGTATTGACAATTTAATGAATTACAGTGCTGTGCTATTGTAAAACAAGTGTAGTAGTAAGGCACCATTCAATCAATCAAGACAAAACTAATTATGCCCATGCTGTGTGGTGTAAAGAACTCATTTGTTATGGACTGAGACAGTGTCATGAATTGATAGACTGGGACTGCAGGTTCAGCACAGATAATGAGAGGAGTACACAGCTGCTATTTCTTTTGATGGGCTTGAAATTGCTGATAATGTGCATAATGACAAGGTTAAGGTTATGGATTTTTAGGCAAGAGCTATTAGATGCTTTTAATGAGAAATAAATACAGTGTGATAGCATGAAATGGCAAACCTGATGCTACAGAATGCACATGTCCAAGGTTTAATCCAGATTATAAATAGGTTATATTACACTCTTATTCAATCTAGTATGATATAGTACAGCCATGAACGATTACATGTTCACAATTGTTTGCTTTGATGCAGGGTTAGGGAGATTAGGCATATATCACATTTTCTGTGAGCAAGACATGTTTTATTCATCTGCTGAAAGCTCAGACCTACCTCACTGTCACACTCGTTCTCTCATTATCAGATTTGTTCCACCGCTAGAGGAGGGACAGAATGACTCTCTATCAGAGTGACAAAGAAATGATGGACAGATATCCAGGCAGCTCTTCTTCTAAAGCCTGCAGCATGATTAGAGCTGACTGCCATGAAAAGCCGCATCAGGTTTGTGCCCATGTGTAGCTGTGTAAATGCTTATGATGTGTGAATGCTTTTATTATCTATCTATTTATTTATCGGTCTGTCTGACTGACTTCCTTAATACTGTACTTGTATCTAAAATTTACTTATGTTTATTATGCTGTATCTTTTTTATTTTACATTACATTTTGGAATTTAATTATTATTCATTTTATTGTGTAGGTTTGGTTGGAATTATGCTTCCTAATCCAATTCTGTACTTCTAATAGATATTGCAATCATTTTTTTTCTTTAAAAAAGCTCATTGAGAATAGCATTTTAACCAAGAATGCTCGTCTTGTATTAGCTCTGCGATGCATGTCTATGGACTTTTAACTTGTTAATCCCCATTGAAGTCCACAAAAATCCTGGAATGTTTTCCTTTAAAAAATCTGGACATTTTAATTCAGGAGTGAAGTAATCCTTTAATATTTATTTTATTTCAAGTATCTTTTTTTTTATATAATAATCTGATCCAGAACTCATTTGTTTGTTATCAGAATATGATCACAGTAAACTACACAATAACTACACTGCATACCAGGTAATAGTTTTCCAGCATGCTTTGGTAGCACATATTTCAGAGCCAAGCTGAGCTGCCAGACACTGATGGATAGCCAGGCTGTCTGATGCTCATATTGTCGGGGAAATTAAAGTGGTAGGTGAGTCAATAAACATTATAAGGTTTTGGGTCAAGGGACCTTTCACTGGCACACTTGACTCCAATCACTCATTTGGTCTTCTCACGATAAATATCAAAATATCCAGATCAGTGCTAGCTACAATACTTAAGTTACTACTAACAAAAGATATCTAATTACATTAAAGTGATTGTGTTAAATTTGTAACTCAACTGTTGCTCAAAAACAACCCAAAATAGGTTGGAAATTAACATTTATTAATATGTCCAATAATTTAACATTCATTAATAAGGTGAATGATAAAACCTTTGAAAGGAAAGAAAGAAAGGACATGACATGTGACCAGGTATGGTGTCCCATACTTGAAAATTGTGCTCTTAATTTAACCCATCCAAGTGCACACACACAGTGAGAAGTGAACACACACACACACTGTAAACACAAACCCGGAGCAGTGGGCAGCCAATGCTGTGGCATCCAGGGAGCAGTTGGGGGTTCGGTGCCTTGCTCAAGGATCTCACCTCAGTCGTGGTATTGTGGTGGTTATTGACTTCCCCCACCTACAATCCCTGGTGGGCCCGGGACTCGAACCTGCAACCTTTGGGTTACAAGTCTGACTTTGGACTTTTTTTATGAACATATTCAATCTTTTTTTTTTAAATCAATTGGGTGGGGTTAAGAGGTAGGGGATCAAATAGGTCAATTATTCGTTTTTTTTTGTGTGTGTGTGAACCGTCTGAAAGACTCACCTGAATAAATCCAACCTTCCGGCTATAAATACAATAGAGAAAACTATTGAAATGTGTGCCGCCATTTGTAAATTCCATGGGTAAGGCTTCCGGTCTCATCCGCGTCCAGCTATTTTTAACTATACAACACAGTTTGTTTTGCTGCTTGATATTGACAATTGGTGTGTCTTATGTTATTTTAAAGGAGTCATATGATGTTGCTAAAAAGAACATTTTGTGTTTTTGGTGTCTTTATGCAGTTTAAGGTACAAAAAACACATTATTTTCTCCAAACTGTACATTTATTGTTTCTCTTCTAAGCCCCGCCTCCTGAAACGGGTCGATTTGTACACAATGTTACGCCCCTTATCATAACTTGACGCCGCATCCCGGCACTATGACATCAAAACAATAAAACACATTACAAATGAGGCACTTGTTGCATCCGGCGGAGACATAATTACTGATTATTGTGACTTAGTACTGTCTTTTTATGTGTCAGGTTGCTTCATGTAAAGATAACACCATGTCTGCATTTTTGATAAGGACAAACAACAAGCACTACCCCTTACTGTTCAAAACTCATGTTTAAATTGTAAGTAGCAGGTACTTTAATAAGAAAATGCAACTTACAACTTATTGTGAGTCAGAAGCACCAGACTGTCCTTGCAAAGTAGTTTCACTTTCACACTGACACACAGCGTCTCCTGAACATGGCGCTGCAGCATCACTGCAGTGAGAATAATACTTCCATCTTCTTTCTTTGCGTAAACATTTGGGTGGTGTTTGAAGTAAACCCACTCTGTAATGTAGAAAAGTGGGGGCGTGGACAAGTCATAACTTTTATAAAGAATATATCTTTGGTTTTGAAACTTTAATCTTTGCATCTTATCTACAGCTTGTAACACTCCAAAGAGAAAGAACAATTTTAAATCGCATCATATGATCCCTTTAATGTATTATCTTAATTATGAACACACTGGTTTGTAGTGCAAACAGTTCTACTGTTTACTTCACCTTGTTATTCGCCTCGTTATTTACCTACAGCATCTAACAAACCGGAAGCCTCACCCATAGGCTTACTTCCTCGTTGAGTAAAAAGGTGGATAATGAAAAAAACTTTCTAATGTTACTCATACAGACAGTGAGAGGACCGTCCAAGATGAAACAGGTCATTAGAATGAAATGGACTTTGAAATGAAACCAGACTGTTGAGGGTGAACCAAGTCACTAAAAATTAGTTATACTTTCTAACTCTACTCATATAAGAAAAAAAAAAAACATTTAGGATGAATCAATTCACTAAATTACTTCCAAACTACTTTTAGTGACGCAATGACTCAATGCTGTTTAGTAAAGATCTAAATACTACCACACATTATTTTAATGAAGAGATGTTAAAAAGTTAATCATTCTCTTATAGTATTTATCCAGCTCAGCAGACTTCTTTTATGATCATTAAAAAAAATTAAAATCTTCTCTTTGAATAAAGATCTGAAGCAGCTTATGATCACTTTTCCTGTGGTGATATTTTTAATACACCTAATACCTAACACAATCACAGTCTGCCTGTGTCTATGCAAATGATCCATCTGCTCCAGGGAACCTCATGAGGGCTTATTGTGGAGAGCAGCGTGATTGGGTCCTATTGTCTGTCTTATCTGCTATGTTCGCTGCAGATTGGAAAGCACTGCTCATTTACTTGTCTTTTGATGCCAATGGGGAGTGGGATTTTTGACGGCAGACATTCTGTTGCTATTGCTCCTGGAAACCTGAGACACTGTGATGATGAGTGACTATATTTATTTATTAAAGTTTAAATGTATTCTCATTAAAAAAAGAAAGAAAGTCAATCAAATCACTGACATCTTTTTAAAAGGATAGGCATTAATGTAAATAAGAGTTCAGTTTGCATTCATGCTAATAAAAGTTGTTTTCCTGATTTTTCAGAACTAAATTTGTCTTGCATGACAGGCTATTTTTCTTTATCACTCCTAAATGTGTAAAGATGTTTACCTCATCACACCAGCTATAAAATATGCTTTAGCTTTTCAGTCAAGTGTATGTTATGTTTTATGTATTGAAGTCATGGATGAAGTTGGATGCTGCCTCATAAACCAGACACTAGCTATTTGTAACGCCAAGATAATGAAAGTTAATACTGGCCAATAGTTAACAAAACAGCACATTAATCAAGCTATTCATTATAGAAGAAAGATGACTGCACTGCTGTATCCAAACAACACAATAAGCACCCTTTGCTTTACCCTCATATATTTTGCAACGTGTTTTCTTGTATTTAATATTCATTAACGCTTCTATTTAGGCCTTAAGTACCGACTCAATTTGTATCTGGCTTATAAAGGACTACGGCAGTGTAAACTCAATCCTGCTAAAATGTTTTATTGCCCTAATCCATAATATGTAATTGCATTCATAACCTGAACAATATATTTGTGCCAAGAAGCAAGCAAACAAACAAATGCATTAAAAAATCATGACAATTTCCCTTTTCAATCAGTGACTTGAGGTCATTTTGAAAGTAATCATTTCATCTGTATAAATCAACAGCTCCCCCAGATGGGTCAGCGTACCTCCCTGAATTAATTTTAGAGATGCATATGTTAAGCAAAATGAAACAATAAATCACTTGCATTGGAAGAAAGACAAAAATTGGATAGAGTGAGAGAGTCTGTGGGATGGAAAGAGAGATAAAGCTTATTTGCATGAGCACATGAGCAGTTTTAAGTGTCTGTGGGCGTCCTGACTGGGTTTATGCATTTGCCATCCAGCAGGACCTTGAGGGCAGACCTCACACGTTTGTTTCCGCAATCACTGTCATTCACCTTAGACACAATGACCACATTTACGAGCCCCAGCATCCAATTTACATGAGAGCTCATAAAACCTGACCACAATTTTATATCATTGGCCATTAATGACAGGGATCACTGCCTTCACCATCAGGACAGAAGAAGAATGGAAAATTAAGCCCATAGGGACATCAGGCAGCACGTATGGAAGGATGTTACACTTACATACACACATCATTACAGCCATGAATAACGGTGGGTCAATAAGTCATAAAAATGTCTCTTGTTAACGACCTCTTGTGTTTTTTTTTTTTGAAACCTCTGAATAAATGACCCCTAAAACATATAAAGTGTCTGTCAGCAATACAATATTTCTGTTCCACACAGTACATAGGCAGTTATTTTAAATATTTGCTTAATATTTTATTTTACTATTTTATTGTCAAATAATGTCTGTTTTATCTTCATATCCACAGTATATAATTCATTTTTGAATAATTTTAATACAGAGTAATTTCTGTTATGGGCTGATCGCACACACAAAAGCATTTTAAGTTAAAATAAGTTCAATATACTGTACATATACTGAAAAAACAAATCTAGATCTAGACATGTTTTTATATAAATAAATAAATAATGAGTTAGCTATTGTTAAGTGGCGGGTGGTTAAGAATTCTAATCTAAATTTTTGTATTTTGAAATATTGATAATGTCTACTTATAACTTATTTCTAACTTATTTCTGCAATTTTATCTACAGAATGGAATATTTCAGAATGAGTAAAACAAACTACAACCACAAAACATCACAGAATTCATTAAATCCACTGCTAATAGTTTTAGGCCCGCTTTCACAGACAGGCCTTAGCCTAAACCAGGATTATGCCATAGTTCAATTAGACTTTTAAGTAATTGTTATAAACATGCCTCAGAAAAAAAAGAATTACTGTGGTGCCCTTTAAGATAAAACAATGGCACTGACAAGTTTTAAGATCACTCAGTGCAGCTCAGCTCAGATTTACATTTTAGTCTAGGACTAGGATTAAGCCTTGTCTGTGAAACTGGGGGTTACTGTTGTTTTACTCACATAAAAATAACGTGTTTTTTTTTTTTACTGAGTAACTGGCACACTCTTAAAAATAAAGGTGCTTCATGATGCCATAGAAGAACCTTTTTTTCCTAAATGGTTCCATAAAGAACCTTTAACTTTTGAAGAACCTTTCTATTTCTCAAAATGTTCTTTGTGTCAAAAGAAGGTTCTTCAAATTATAAAAAAGTAAGAAAGAGATGTTTTTTTAAAGAACCTTTGACTGAGTGGTTCTTTGTGGAAATAAAAATGGTTCTTCTATGGCATCGCTGTGAAGAACCTTTTGAAGCACATTTATTTTTAAGAGTGCTCAACCAATTACAATAATATTCCCAAGAAAGAATTCAAAGAGGAAATCATATTGTCAATATTTCATATTACAACTTTTCTATGTTTACTTAATTATGATATTGGGACAAATAGGCTACTAACTAACTACACTATTAAAAAAAAAGGTGCTTCACGATGCCATAGATGAACCTTTTTGTCTACATGGTTCCATAAAGAACCTTTAACATCTGAAGAACCTTTCTGTTTCACAAAAGGTTCTTAGTGGCAAAAGAAGGTTCTTCAGATTATAAAAAGGTACAAAAGATATGGTTCTTTAAAGAACCTTTGACTGAATGGTTCTTTGTGGAACCAAAAATGGTTCTTCTATGGCATTGCTCTGAAGAACCATTTAAAGCACCTTTATTTTTAAGAGTGTAATATGATTAAAGAAAATGTCTCATTGACTATTAAATGCTGTTTACCAAACTTATTTCAGGAGGAGTGTACAAAGGTAATCATTACCGATCTCCGCCTCTATATATATATATATATATATATATATATATACACTGTATTGTAAGTTATATTTTGTGAGAATATTTTGTCCAACAACATATTAGTTACAGTACGATGGTGTACATGTGAAAATGTACTGCATAAGAGGAATGACCCAGTTTTTCAGCAGAGATGGTTTGTAGATGAATCTCTCTGTTCTGAGAGAAGCTCTGGTGCACTTTCCATCACTGCTGGGGGAATTTATTGTTCCATGCACAAAAACTAAATCAATAGACGATTATGTGGATGGAATGGTCAGACATTATCGCTCTACCGAATCATGCCTGCAAACACACACAGACTCACAGATAAGGGGTGAGATGGATGTCTCACTAAAAATACAATAGCAGTCAATCGATAGTGCTGAGATGTATCCAGATTCCGTCAGAGATGGAACTGTTACCTCTCTATATTAAAAACTCATAAACAAACCCTGCTAAGACAACATTAACTGTCATTAAGAGCAGCAGTAATAAAGCACTCAGGGAAAAAAACTAGGAGAAGACTCTGTATATGAACAGTTTGGCTCTGGTTGTCGTGCACAAAAAAAGATAATCGTCAATTGTTGTCCACTATATTCTAAGTCTCCTGAAGTACACAAAAGCTTTATCTGATAAAAAAAAGTTGTTTTTCAGTGATCACAGAGATTGGTGAACTGTAATGATTTGTTGATTTAAATCTAAAGTGGTTTTAAATCAATTGGTTCATTGAACAGACTTATTCATATTTCATTATTTTGGTGAGTTTTTCAATATATAACCACTGTTATCTTTTGATTCAACTATCCTTATTAATGCCAAGTTCTGTCAGAAAACTCTATGTGGCGCAGGCTGATGGGTCATTAATGCAAACTGGCGATTTTCACAGCATTAAACCACAAGTGGATTGGTTCATGTTGCTTTCACTGCCAATTATTTTACTATTTTACATTTAAATGGCTGGTTAGCATTCACTACAGCATTCTGAAGTGCATTTCAGAGTTCCTCCGAAACCCTCCACCTTCCCCAGCTCCACCTGCATACTGTAGATGTGCTATGGGTTATTACTGTATATACTCACAGCACTGTATCAGTCTATGCATTCACAGTAGCAAGTTCATTAACTTGCTTTGCAGCAACAAAAATTCACATTTCCACAACAACAGCAATAACCAACAGCATCGGGACAAAAATAAGTGTATTCCAGTCTAAAAAAAAAAAATAAAAAAGATCCATAAGTTTCTTTTATTGTTACATCTGCTTTGAACTCTCATTAAGCCACCATACAGAACTACTAATGAGTGAATGTTAAAATCTTCAGTGAATAAAAACTCTAACATAAAGCTTGAGAAAACTTATGGACCCATTTTATGATAATTTTATGGTCATTTTTCGGTACTTTTCCTCATTATTTGCTCAATATTTTCCTTTTGTGGTTTAGGGAGTATGAAAAGTCATACAATGTTGAAAGAGTGAACTCTCTTGCAAGTCTGTTTAAGTCTTATTTATGTGCGAGATAAGCATTCAGGCTGACAACACTTATAAAGCACTCTGATTTATTATAATAAATATGTAGAAACATGGATGAGTCAGAAACATTTTAAAAGCCAGAGCATGAAGCAAAAAAAAGAAGGGTTTGCACAATGCCTGAACCTTTCTAAGAATTCTCACACATCATCCAACGAGAGTGTGGCAGACAGGGTGATGTCTTCTGTCTCAGAGCAATGTTCCATGGTGACCCGAGTCGACGAGCTAGAACACAGTTGGAGACATTCACACACATATTTGAGTTCGGATGCCAAGAGAAGTGCGAACTGGGAACTGTTTGTGCAGAAAGTGAAACTCTGAAAACACAAGCATAAGCTGCCCTCTGTGACAAAGAACAAAAGATGAGATGCCAGAATGCCGCCTGAATGTTTGAGGCAGTTTTTGTTTGTACGTGACTATGCACTCTGCTCATGAAAAAGCAGACTAGACAACAAAATCAGTCTATTTAGATGCTTAGCAGTGTAGCAATTTAGGTAGTTAGCAGTGTTCACTTTGAACACAAAACCCTGCATAGTGTGCAGGTCTATGACAACTCAATTTAAAAACTGATGCAAAACACTTCTGTAACACTCAAAACAAACTGAGCTACTGAAATAATAAGAAACTATGACAATTATCAACAACAGAAAGATAGTATTACCCTTGACCAAAACCAAAAGGACACCCTTCTCTTCTGAATTTATTACTGTACGCTTGCTTCAAACTGTTCTAGGACCAGGTCAAGGACTCTCTATCCTATTATACCGATTAGACTCAATTCCAGCTGTCCTGAGCTCTGTAATGTTATCTCAACATGGCCAAATCTCATTTTAAACCTGTCTTGCTAAGTCAAATAAAATCAGATGTGGTTGTGGTTGTCCAGAATTCCAAGTAAACATTAAACATGACAGATGCACCTTTAAGGGCTTCCATCATTGTAGCGTATGTTTTTGTGTAGTCTCACCAACCTTTCTAGAATGACCCTGAAATGAAGCTTCGACCAGTGCAATCAAGGCCAATAGGATCACATTCTCAGCGTTTTGTCCTCTATGCTGATATGATAAAGGACATTTGTTAGACTTCTGTTGACCTCAGAAATAGGATGGGACAGAAAGCAGCCCACAACTCACAGAATGCTGGCAACACAATTCAATTACGTAAAGAGAAAAAACAAACAGTGAAGCATTTAGATGGTTGCAAAGATAAAATCGTGAAATCACAGAGACAGTTTGAATGAAGGTTTTCAATAAAAAAAAACATTTTTATTAAAAAATGTTTTTGTTAAATTGCTTTCCCCCACATTTTCAGAATAAAATTAGTAATTATATTAATTCAACAATATATTTAAAAAGACAAAGTAGCAATTGCCTAATATTAACATATAAATAATTAAATAATTTCCTCATAACGTGAAAAAGATGTGGTAAACAGCAAATATTTTAAATTGAAATAAATTAAGGATTTTTCTTGGGCCCTATATTTTAAATAAGCTATTTTTTTTTCTTCAAATGTTATATTAAAATAAAAAATAAATCATAGTAATTGGCATATTATATGATTCTGATTATATTGGTATGATTTTTCTACAGTTAGCATGATTAATTTTTTAGCACATCATCCATCCTCCTCCTCAATATATTTGGCTTTTAGCAAGTGAGGAGACTCAGACAGCAGCAGATGTAGGATAGGGCAGCTGGCAAAGAGGCAAATAAAAGGAAGTACTGCTTAGAAAAAGTTGGGCGTGTGTAACACAGAGCGGGCGCAATAATATGAAACAGCTGCTGATGTGTGATAGAAGATGTGAAGTACACATCTGAACACCCAGTACTGCTCTACAAAATAAAATTGTGTATATTTACATTGCATATATTTGATTTCTAGAGCTGATAAAATCCTGCTGCTACCTATGGCCAGCTTACCGCAGGGTAAAAGTCTGTCCTAACTCTGTGGTTGACACTCTATTCTTCAGTCAGAGCCAAGTATGTCCCAGTGCTCCTCATCAGCATCCAGCAGCCCACATAGCCCCTTTCAGCAGGGATCTAACACACATACGCAGCTTTACGAATATAATGACACTCTTTTTTCTTTCTTTTTTTTTTTTTTAAATCTGAATGGTAACAATTAGGTGTTATCATATAGTATGAGCACACATTTTTGACAAAACAACCTTGCAATTCAATTACAAAGTAATTCCCAGCTAATGCCTTAAAGTGAGAAAAATCTAAACAAAGGTAAAATGTGTCTCTCACCCTTCCCCTGTCTCTCTTTTTTTCTTATTATTTTTGTTCCTTTGTTTCTCATGGTGTATCGTTACGTGCCAACACTGGCAACCCACACAAAGCTTTTAATTTTTAATGTGCTGCCTCCTGCCTGGCCATTAAAAAAAGCTTCAGTGCATTTTCTTCATTTTTCAGTCTAAGTGCAGAAAACTCTATTGTCATTGCAGTATAACAACCACCCACACACAAACACATACATATTCACTAGATTTTTCTTTATTATTCGAGGTAAGAGGCAAGAGTGTTTTTTTTTATTATTATTATTGTGCCGTATATGCACTCCCCAGCTTAAACACACATTTCTCCTATGATTTGTACTCATTAAAAATGAGCAAAAATAGGTAGGAAAACTTTTTTCTGTGATTATGTTCCCATTCACTGACACACACATACACACATAATCCACAATCAATGTTCTCTCTATGAAATGGGCCCAAAAGAGCCTCTCGGCAAGCTGCTGCTTATACAAAAGACGAGCGCACAATATCCAGTTTAACTAGACATCAGGTGTCAAGCTCTCTCCAGCAAACCCCCGACTGAGGGAATGAAAAATGTGAACAAATCTTCCTTCCATTACTTCAGAAACGCCCAAGAGAGGGTGTTGCAGCACAAAATCAATGCATGAGCGGCAAAAACAAATCCAAATTCAAAGCCACCAGAGAGAAAGAACAGCACTGAAAACTAGATAACGGCAAGTGACAAATTTAACTATAGCTGAAATTTTCTAAGAAACAACATCATTAAATGAACCTAAGAGATGGGCACATCTCACAAATTCAAATGAACTTTCACTGTTATTTGTTTCATTTTAAATTATTCTGAAAACATCTCACTTTTATTCAGCATTTAAACTGATCAAAAGTGACAGAGACATTTATGATGTGACAAAGGAAATCTGTGTGAAATAAATCCTGCTCATTTGAATCTTATATTCTTCAAAGACACTTGAAAAAAAATATGTTAGAAATGTTTACCACAAAATAATTATAAGATAATAAGATAATAATTTGGATATGTTTCTTGTGCATATTAGATTGATTTTCTTAAGGATTATGTGACACTGAAGACTGGAGAAATGGTTGCTAAAAATTCAGCTTTGCTTCAAAGACAAAAACAACATATAAATAACTTTTGAAAAATTAAAATAGAAAACCTTTAACATTCATAGACCCCTCCATTGCAAAAGTGAAAGTAAGAAAGAAAAACCTCTTCTATATACTGGAAAAAATGTCCTTTAGAATTTAGAAGGTTCTTCAAACTATGAAAACTGTTCAATCAAAAGGTTCTGTGGGGAACCAGAAATGATTGTTCTATATGGCATCGCACAAAAAACCCTTTTGGAATTTTTAAGAGATGTAGATGCCAAGGTACTTCATAAGATTAAGAAATAAATACACTCTCAACATGTATTCAAGTTGTTTTTGAATTAGGGCTGGGACTCGATTAAAAAAATTAATCTAATTAATTAGAGGCTTTGTAATTAATTAAACGAAATTAATCGCATTTTAATCGCATATAAATATTTGACCTGAGAACAGTGAGAAGTAAGTTTTTTCATATGGATTT
>JAUMHE010000056.1:10418888-10430178 GCA_032359235.1 Enteromius mattozi | reverse complement strand
CATTTCTTCATTCAAAATAAAATAATAATGAATCCATCTCTGATAATCCCGGGTTGCTGTGGTCACGCAGGTTTGTTCATGCAATAAACTCGTGGCCACGAGAAAAATGTTCCCTCACCATAGCATCTCAAGGCCACGACATAAGGATGTCGTTACCTCAACAAAACGATCTCGTGGCCATGATATAATATCACGTTCCCACGAGTTAATATGTCGTGGCCACGACAAAACTAAGTGAATCGAAGACGTCCACTCCCGGTCACCGTACATTTAAACTCTCTCTCTATATATATATATATATTTTTCTGATTCTTTGCATATTTTGTCATTTTCAAATACATTTTTGCTTTAAATTAATTAATGGAATGTTATGATTCATTTCAATTGATTCATGTTATGATTTTAGCTGACCGGTTTGGTCCAAGGATTTTTTTTTTATATCTATGGAAAATAACAGAAATAGCCCAGGCTGCTGACAGCTATTTGTGATGGATGCCCCCTGAAATCCCCAATCCGAGAAACGCTGGACTAAACCACCTTTACATTAGTGGAGTTAAAGTACCCTTCACCTATAGCTTTAGAGGAGCAGGCCAGAAGGTCCATACGGTAAACTGTAAATCCAACCAGTCATAGATGCATGAACTTTGATCTAAGCCAAATCTGAAAGAGTAAACAGCAGTGTAACACGTCATTTTGTGAATGAATGTGGCATGAGGTTAATGTAAAGCTGCGGGATTTTCTCTACTATGGACAGCTCAGGCAGTCTGATATGACACACTCCTCATAATCTTCCCAAGAGTCTCGAGTCTGCTTTCATGAAGCAGCAGCACATAAAAAGATCCTGGCAAAGGGTGTCTTAAGAGCTTTTTCAACAACCTCCAAGGCCTCACCCTAACTCATTTATATTCCATTGATGTGACTTACGTTTTCAGGGCACAATCTGGAATAGTGACAACTGTAAGGGAACTGTGGCGAATGGATTAACAAAGACCTTCAAACAATAACGTTACACAGATGTGTCCACTTACGCCGCTCTTATTGTGTATTAAAAAACAGTTTTCAGAAGTTAAAGTAATACAAGCGTGTCAGAAGGGTTATTGTGCTACTTTGAAAGTCTAAACTTTAGAACGGAGACTCGATTAAAGCGGAAGAAAGACATTGATGACCACTGACATGGAAGTGTCATTAAACACTGGAAAATTAACAGGAATATTTTGAAATGAATAATTTATATCCCTGTACGCTCGTACACGAGACGTTGTTTTTCTTCACTCTCTGACATTTGGGTTGTCTGCTGAGTATTGTCTCCTCTAATTTCCAATTCAGATCTCCTGCAACCGACTGACTCTCTCTCTTTCCCCCACGGTTTTCTCCTCATTAAGCAAACACTAGGATCCGTATCAGCTGCCATCTTGATTTCTCACGGATAAATCTTTTGTTTTCCCGCAGTGCCTCCTCCGCAACTGCCATTTCATCAGGTGTCTTCATCTGAAGCAATCTCACAGTGTTAACCGAACATTTAAAATCTGCGGAAGACGCCACAAGGTTTGAAAACATTTGAATGTTCATGATGCCTCTGAGATGGCATGCTTTATTTTAATGATCATTTAGCAGAGGTTAGGGAGATGCTTGTATGCGAAGGGCAAAACAAAAATATTCAACTCTTCAGCTTGTGATTTATTCATTTCAATTGCTTCCTTGCCAGTTTTCTCTATTTACTCTTTTCCTCTCCTCATTGACCTTTACCTCTTGCATCAGTTATCGTTACCTCTGAGGTTGAGGTTGAGCTCTCCAGACATCTCTTCATCCTCGGTTTTAATGATGGACAGTGATAAATGATGACCAAACCATTAAAGGAAGAGCTTCTTTCTCCTGTGGCTATAATGACCTCAACTGGCTTAGTTTCCAGACTCACTCAGCGAGATGATTAAAAAGCAAAGACCTATCAGGCTAAAAGACAATGACTTCTTTTTGCTCCAGCCATGGTTCAGTGAGTCCTCTCAGAAACTATGAATCACCGCCAAAGCTTATGTAGGAACGAGCACCAAAAGTTGAGTATGTGACAAATAAATCATTTAGAGTTATTGTAGGACAACAATAATATCATAAAAAGGGATTCGGTCAAGTGATTCATTTAGTCCAGCCCAGACCATTCAACGTTTTAATTATAAATTCAAATTCCTAGAGGTCACTTTGAGGCTTAAAAAGTTCCCAAAATATAGCTGCATGGGTCCAAAAGTTTGAGCGTCTCTATTTTATGGATATTTCATGCAATATTTCATGACAAGATGATTTTAGACTTTTATGCATTTGATACACAAAAAAAAAGGCATAAGCCAGTTGCAACGGCATCAACAGAAATTTTAAGTCAGCTTCAGTATACCATTTCATGCATAAAACCTATTTTGAAAAGAAGTGCAGACTTTACTATTCATGAAATGCAACTGCTGTTTGTCTTTCTGTGTATGAAATGCATCAAGGCAAGACACTAACTACTGTTTTCGAGCCCTGGTCAATTTTGACATTTGGAGATATTTTGCTTCCATGTCTTTTTTCAGATTAGTGGAAAGAAAGCCTCCAAAATACAAATAAATGTGCTTACTTTATCACACATTATTTCCATCATTAAATACTGTCTTTTGTATTATGTAATTAAACAAGTCCATAAAGCACATTTGGCCCATATTACTGCATATATTATCATTAGAATTTTGAAATTAGTAATCTGTGTAAAAAAGACTTTTTCACAGACACTTCAAGAAGCTAATACATCCAGCTGAAACAGCCATAACTGAATTATGTTTTCTAAATCTAATGTAGTCAATACAATGTTTTACAGTATCCTACAGTATTGCATTAACAAGTAACCGTAGACTAAGTGCCTTTCTCAAGGGCATAAACACTGGTGAAGAAGTAAAAGGTGTTCAAACAACTTTTTATAAGTCACCCCCTGAGATGACTAACCAGTGATATTAGTGTTAGAGATTTTAAAACTGGGTAAATTCAATGCATGAAAACAGCACAAAACAAACACTAAATCTTCTTAATCCTCTTTAATTAAATACAGACAAACACAACCTTGTCTAAGCCTGTCTTGTATACTGTCTGGTAAAACTGCTTTAACATCACTGAGGTCTAATAAATCAGTTTATCACTGCAGACTGATCCAGTCACAGAGCAGCACATTAATAAAACCCCCCTATTAAGTGTTCCACAGCGTAAACGACACTTTATGAAAAATTGACATTGCCGTTGTTTTTAAAATATGATCCAAATGGCTACATCAGTGTCAAACTATATTATTTCAGGATGAACTTAATGCAGATTTTACAAATGATTAAGCTGAAGTGTTCATGCCCTTATACAAATAAACACACAATATCTCTTATGCTCACCAAAGCTGTATTTACTTAATCAAAAACACAGTAATATTGTAAAATATTATTGCAATTTTAAATAACGGCTTTCTTTTTAAATATATTTTAAAATGTAATTAATTCCTGTGATGCAACACTGAATTTTCACACGATCACACGATCCTTTAGAAATCATTCTAATATGCTGATTTGCTGCTCAAGACGCATTTTATTATCAGTGCTTAATGCTTAATATCTTTGGCTATAATAACAATTTCTGATGAACAGAAAGTTTAAAAGAAATACTTTGAAACATTATAAATGTTTTTATTGTCTCTTTTGATTAGGTGACAATTTAACACATCCCTGCTGAATAAATCTTACTGGCCTCAAACTTTCGAATGCTTTATACACAATGGCTAGGTAATGTCCATTGATTCTGATCCTAAACAGATAGACTAGCTCAGAAAGCCTCTTTCATTTGTGTTTTATCTTATCAGATTCAGCTGTAAAATTACTGCTTGGGTCTAATTTGTGTTTTTGTATAAGAGACAGAAAAAAAGTGTGCAATGCAGTGAGTGAGTAGGTGAGTATGTGTGAGAGAGAACAAGAGAGTGAGAGACAAAGCGAGTGAATGATGGTAATTAAGCCCAGGCAATAGCATGTGTCCTCTAGACCTGCCATTGTTGCCTTATTAGTTAATGACTCTTGAACACTGTAGGATGTTGATGCCGCAGCAAGTGCCATGATATCACTGTTAGGGAGGGAAATAAACAGGGCCCTCATGTACCTGAGGGATTTCATGGGCATTAAATCTGAGATAATATTCACAGGTTGGTGATGGGTTTACAAAACATAAATACATTGCTTGTGGACTTTTCTCAGGCTCATGAGTTGGAATACAAAGCACCGGCTTACTTCTGAAGTACAGTATATATATTACATCCTTGACCTGCAACAGAATGAATGCTAATCTGTTTACTGACATAAAAGGACTCGACGAGAAAAAAGCCGCCTGATTTGTTGATGCTTATCATGAAACGCTTCAATCAGAGCTTGTTACAGAGTTTGTCTGTGCTAACAAGCCAAATGCGAGTTGAAGGCTTTGAATAATCTGCTTCATTTCGCTTAAATCACACAGCGGCCCACATCTTCAATATTGAATCTGTTCCATGTAGTTCATTCTGCAGACTGATGAGATGGCATGGTTTTATTCCTTCTATCTCCATTCAATCTTTTTGACTGTAATAGAGAATGTGTACGTCTCATTGAAAGGGAGAAAGAGCGAGCGATGGAAAGCAGGAGGCAAGAGAGTGCACTTTCCATCAGGTTCGTCCCAACCAGGCAATTTGGGGCCCATTTCAGAGGTCTAATGGGAGATGGGCACTGATGGACAGCTCGTGTGGGTTACTTATTAATCCAGAAGAGGCAATTGGAGAACCTCCATCGACCTGCAGTAAATTAAATAAGGCCTCTCCAGAAATGGCATTATTCTCGCTGCTACCGTTCCCATCTCTCTCTCTTTCTCTCTAATCCCCTCCTTCCATTTTGATTAAATGAAATACAAAGGGAGATCTGAGCACTGGGAACTGATATTAATCACCCCCACATTCCAAAGGAAAACTCATATCCAGAGATTGATAGGACCAAACTGATATATTAATCACAAGAGTCAGATCTGCTATTTATTTTATGCCCCCAGCCCTGTTTGAAGAAAAACAGTGGACTGCGGAGGTTTAATATTCACTGAAGGTCTGTTGCACTTCAGAGAAGATAATTAATGGATGGCTGAGGACCTTGTGTGTTGGCCCAATTTTAGCCTAAGCGTTTGAATATTTTTAACTTTGGTTTAACATGGACAGAGTTTGAGAAGAGTCAAAAAATTGTGTGTACTGATTAAATATCTGTGCTGGCAAAGCAAAGGTTACAGGTCCTAGGAGCTCACTAAATGCACTGGAGATCGGCAGAAATAAGCCTATCAACCTTGAATATGGCTTTTGAGCCCACCTTGCACTGGGAGCTGTAAGCCGCTGTGGATAACAGCATCCATTAACTGGCAAAAACTACACAATATACAGTGTCTGACCCGGTGAATGAATCAATATTATAACCCATTGTTTTAAAGCAAAACAGTTTGAAATGTTAATAGCTTCTCCATAATTACATATTAATATTAATGTTTTGTTTTGATATTTAGGTAATACTTTATTTTACAGTTACACCTAGTTGCTTATTAGCATGCATTTTACTAATATTACCCATTTATTAGTGCTAATTAAGCACATATTAATGCCTTATTCTACATCCCTAATCCTACTCAATACCTAAACTTAACAACTACCTTAATAACTATTAATACGCAGCAAATTAAGACATTGTTGAGGGAAAATTCATAGTTAATAGTGTTATCTATTCTAAAGTGTTATCGAATAAAAAGCTAAAAACAACATTATGCATAATGCCTAATTATATACGACAACAATATAATAACTGAAATGATATAGCCATCTTTATTTCATCTAAACACTTGTAGTTTTTTGTTTCTATATTCTAGCACAAGCTGATTAACTCTTCAGATGGGTTAAGCAACCAATCAAAAAGAAACACTTAAAATTACTAACCCGCAGGCTTCATATATAAAAACGTGGATGAATGCAAGAGCCAAGGCTGGATTACAAATGCATTGCTATGAAATGTATTTCTGTAAATGAGTTTTTCTTATTATAAGTGCTTATTGTAGACATTTTACTTTATGATTCATTCATTCTGATCAAGGTTGCATTAGCACTCTCCTAGCTGCTCTGTTGCTGCTATTAGCACAAATATTAACATTTGCGCTACAGCCACAGGCAGAAACAAGCTAATAAACAATAAGGTCAACTCTCTTTATTTTCTGAGTCTGTGTCCGCTGACCCTAAAACAACAACACGACTGTAAGCTTTTAACGTTCCTCTGCTGCTATAATTCACCCTTAACAGCCGTAATGGCAGAGTTACAGTCTCAATAATGGCCTCTAGTACGAAACAAAGCTCAGCTTTCCCTCTCGACCTCACCGGTATAACCTGCTTCTCTAAATTGCTTTTATAAGTTACTAACAGGCAAGATCCAATGACACCCCTGCTGATTAGTGAGGGAAAGAGTCTTTTGTAAGTGTGAACCGCTCAGCAGAATCATGGTCAAGCCACCATTAAAGCCACTAGGAGGAATCTGCCAAATTGGGTGATGTATTATACTTTGATTATAAGATGATATCAGTTTCTAATGGAGGACATTTTGATGGTTTGGTTGTTGATATTCATGATGCTAAATGAAGGGCTTGTGTCATCGAGTCAAACATTTCTAATATCAGACAACAGATCCCATATTGCAGGTTGTGAGTGTTGTTTACCAAGAGGCATTAGAAATGCAAATACATGTTTACACACTTACACGCTGACACACACACACACACGCACACACACAAACAGAGAAAGAGAGAGACTTTTGATTGTGAGGAATTGCTTCTCTAGTGGCTAAGTCTGAAAATGAGGATAAGACATAATTTTTCTACTATTGTGATTACGGTAGATATATGCCATATCACCATGTATGCACTTTTTTACAATACACTTGTTTCTTAATTGTGTCATTGTGTCAGCTTTATAGAAAATCATGATGTTATGATTTTTAATAGCTCAATATCTGCAGGCCTTACAGTTGCATTTAGCAGATTAGAGGTGAGCTGCTTAAATTTTGAATACAAGCAATCCATTTCTGGTATTATGTGCATTAATATGTCTAAACAGTATAAACTTTTGTTATATGGTATATGCCCAACAAAATCAATAAATATACAAGTGCTAGTATACAAGTATGAAAGTGAGTGTCCAGGAGTTATAGAAATATGTGTGCTTGCATACATGTACAGGTTATCTACATTCTTAAAATAAAGGTTATTTATTGAAAAAAATATGTTTTACCTTCCAACATTTTTATTGCACAAAAGTTATTGTTGTTGTTAATATTATATTTTTTCTCCTCAGATTATTAAAATGTCTTCACATAAAGAAAATGTTCATGTGAAACCTAAAATGAATCATCTATGGTGTTACTGCAAAATCTCCCTTTGGAACCTTTTTATTTATTTATTTTCCTCAAGAACTCAAATGATTCTATTGTTCCAAGGAAAGGATATGTTGCTGCCTATTTCTCATATAAATTATGCAAAATATAGTTTCATTGCCAGTAAATGTTCTGTTTCCTAAATTATTTACTGGTGTAGCAAAAGTTTGTTTTTCCCTGGTGAATGAGGTCATACAATTTAACCACAGATTTGCCAAAAATGTGTAAAATTTGTCACATGAGTGTGTTGCACAGAGCTCAACAACACCCAATCTGACATACCATTTACTCACCTCAGTATACACAAACAAAAAAATAAAAATATCACAGACACACCATAACACATGTCACCAACTATCACATACCACACACACATACGGGCACATAAACACACACACAGACAGAGTCAAATATCACACACCTTAATACACACATCTTCAAATATCACGCACCTTCTTAGCTACTCCTTTGGGTCTTCAGAGGTTCTAACACAAACCAAAGTGCTCAGCTAATGGAAAAATCATTCTTTTAAGCACTTTATTGGTTGTACCATCTGCATCATCGGTGCGGTAATTGCTTCCGCAACAAGAGTGGTTTAAGATGTGCCTCTTTAAGCGTCATGTGGGAATGACTGACTGGCAAAGGTTTCCATCACCAACTCCCAGTAGCACTCAATCAATGAGAAGCACCTAATCAGAACTACTTGGCCACAATACTCATAAAGATATAATACCATTTACTTTCATTATAAGAAACATATACATCCTGTGAATTTATGAGTCAGATTTATATTTGAAGAGGCTCTAACAGCATGAATCGTAGTAAATTGCAGGTTTTGGGAAAGGAAGCATAGAAACTGAGCATTTAACTTTGGTGTCTGTGCTGAAAAAAAAAAAGATATATAATATTAAGGATTTTAAAAGCGTCCTGCTTGTCAATTTAAAATCCACTTATCTATGTTTCATCTACAAAACACTTTTGGTCTGCTTAGGTAAATCCAATTAGCACTTCAAAGCATCAGTGACAAAAAAAAAAAAAAAACATTCGAATAACAGTCAAACCACTTCAATAAGCTGCACAGCACTATTTTGTTCTGAATGTTTAAACTGCTTTTGGGGTAACAGGAGATGCAACAGCAATCTAATAAAAGCATTAGAGGGCCATTAGAGGCTTTTCTTTGGCTCACATGTGACAGATGTTGTGTTGGGGCTGATGGAGCAGCTAAAAGTGATTATTTATAGTGATGTGATGTCAAGCACGTCTGGCTTGAGAGATCACCTTTATTAATAAAGATACCAACTAGGTGGATATAATCTAAGAATTTTTCTTTTTTATTTACCCAGCAGAAAAGCAAGTTAGAGTAGCTAAATAATATAATACTGTTGCTTTGTTTTCATCATGTAAAACTTGTCGCTAAGCTAAACGAAGCAATGACACCAGCTCCTTTGACACTTCTGTGTATACAGTACTTATGCATCATCAGAGCCACTTGCTGAAGCACATGTTTGCATGTGGGAATCTTCCAGAGATTATACATTACTGTGCGTTTCTCTCAGAGCTGAGAGACACGTCTACAGCAAAGCTGTACTTTTCAGTACTTAGAGCCATGTTTTATTCATGCCTTAAAAGGTTTCAGCATAAAATGTGTGTAGATATTACAGTGATTTGTACATGGTTTCATTCAAATACACAATGAGTCTTGAGGTTGGATGACTGCACACTTGCCAAGCTAATGTTGCTGAGAATTTTTTTTTTTTTTTTTTTGTGCAATTACTAAACAAAATGGCTGCCTCATCATATACTTACTGCTGGAGGGTTTTAAGGGAAATGTATGACATGCAGAGAATAATTTAACATTTTGTCACTACTGAATGAACAGAAGTCCAAATCCAGATAGGCACAAACATGTTGACTTAAACATTATTAACTAACATCATCCACCCACATAATTTATTTACAATAAGTAACTATACAATACATACTCTACTATATACTGTACATTCTGTTGAAAAGTTTTTTCTTCTGTTAGAAATTATTTTATTCTTTTATTTAGCACAAATGCATCAAATTGATTAATATTAAAGATATATAATGTTAGAAAACAGATTCTATTTAATGCTCTTCTTTTGAACTTAAAAAAGAATCACGCTTTCCACAAAACGATTAATACAAATAATAATAAGAAATGTTTATTGAACAGCGTATTAGAATGATTCTGAATGTACAGTACATGGGGTTTCTACTTACATGTATGTTTGAGATCAAGTTGAAAACTATTGTGCACAGCAAAATATTTTTGTACCTGGTTCAAGTTCAAGTAGCACCTTATTGTACATTCTTGTTCCATACTATGTACTTATTACAGTAATTACAATAACTAGGTAATAACTATATGAGGTACTAACCCTGAACCTACACTTAAACCTAACTTTAACTAATTCATTTATTTTACTGTATATATCAGTATTTTTCTTAGGTAAGTACATTATAAATACACATAAATGCACATTCTGTGAAATAAATGGCAACCATGTTAGCTATAATCAGTGGTTTCTGTTCTGACACTGTGTGTACCTATTTACCAGACAGAGATTTGCAGAGTATACTCTAATTGTTTTCACTGTTAATACCATTGCCAATATATTCAGTGCCATTTACTGTATGCTCATTGTGATCCACGTGTCCATGCTTTTAGCTGTGAGGTTTTGAGTGAGGTCATGCAGCATATGATTGAGTCATCTACCTTGAGGCTCAAATGGACTTCCAATCACATGTTCGGGGTGTGGACGCTCCTGTAACTCTCCTGTGGTGTTTTCAATCTAGATGTTTATACATGCTGCACTGTGGAGATCTCTCCATGGACTGTTTACACTCTCAGATACTAAGAAATAAGAAATATTAATGATGATGACCAGGATGCACTGGAAAGTTACTATATTAAAACACTGAAAGAAGTCAAAATAGTCTTGTGGCAGTCTTTGTTGTGTACAGAAACAGAGAATATACATGAGATAAAGCTTCTGTGAAGCTGAGCATAAATCTTCAGAGCACTGACAGCGAACATATTACAGTAAAAGTTAATGTCTCGTACACTGCAAAGAAGACGGTTAAAGGAAATAAAGTTTGTTTCAAACTGTGCTACAGGGACTTTGATCTTTCTTCAAGATCAGAGTGAGGATCAGAGAAACAGCTGTCTGGAGACAAGGAGCTTTGCTTGATGGATGACCTGTTCTGTGAAGGTCAGTCAAATGAGGACACTTCAAGATACGGTTATGCTGGCCTACCTCTCAAACATATACAGTGAAGAGATATACTGTACAAAACAGTATAAAACTTTACAAAAAACTTTAGAACATTTAAAAACATGTAACCTTTTTGTTAATAGTTTTTCACTAGTTTTGAAGAAACTGCAACCCAGGAATTATACTAGATCAGGCCACACACAAAAAAAGTGTTTTCAACATTTTTAATAGTAAAAAAAAAAATTTCTTGAGCACCGAATCAGCATATTAACTTGATTACTGAAGGATCATGTTAGACTGAAGACTGGATTAATGGCAAACACTATTTCACAATATTACAGTTTTTAATATAGTTTGGATAATATGAATCTAGCCTTGACAAGCATAAGACACTTCTTTTTAAATTATTTTAAAAATCTGACCCAATTTTTTATGATTTTGTTGGAAATAATTTATTTCTCAGCAAGTGAACGTTTTGCAAATAACGCATTTCGAGAGGAACGCAAAACGAATGAATCCTGCACGGCTGGCAGCCCATCATCCAATCATTCCCTCGTTAACTCGCATCCAATCGCTTCATTTCCTGTCCAC
>JAUMHE010000056.1:10386815-10410913 GCA_032359235.1 Enteromius mattozi | reverse complement strand
TTAAACCCAATTGAGCATCTCTGGAGAGACCTAAAAATGGCTGTCCACCAATGTTTACCATCCAACCTGACAGAACTAGAGAGGATCTGCAAGGAGGAATGGCAGAGGATCCCCAAATCCAGGTGTGAAAAACATGTTGCATTTTTCCCAAAAGGCTCATGGCTGTATTAGATCAAAAGGGTGATTCTACTAAATACTAAGCATGTGATATTTCAGTTTTTCTTTTTTTAATAAATCTGCAAAAATGGGGTGCTGTGTGTACATTAATGAGGAAAAAAAATAAACTTAAATTATTTTAGTAAATGGCTGCAATATAACAAAGAGTGAACAAATTAAGAGGGTCTGAATACTTTTCGTACCCACTGTGTGTGTATATATATATATATATATATGTGGGGTTTCATAAAGGAGGTTTTGCATTGAATACACAAAAATAGTTATTTTGTGCAGAGAAACAGAAACCCAGCTGAGACAGACCCAAAATTCACAAAGTTTATGTCACTATGTTTGCAGAAACTACTAAAGGCAGTCTTTCTCAGTTAAGCCATAACACCACCAGTCCTGAGAGACATGATGTTTAACTGCAGGTAAGAACCACATCCTGCTGTAAATATCTGTTTTTAATGTGAAGTGGCAGGAGATATGAACACTTCTCAGGAATGAAGATGTGTGTTGCCACAGGGTTTATCCTAACCAGTGCTCTAGACTGAAACGCATAAACACTGTTATCACCCTTCCTGCTAGCAGGTACTCCGGTGAGAGCAGGCACAACTGACTCTGCTTACTTTTACCAATACATTCATTAACACTTCAGACTACTGCTTGTTTCCAGGCACATGCAGTGTCATATTAAGCATGGGGACACTGATGATAATAATTAAACAATAGGACCATTTATGCTTACATAAAAATGTAAGCTCTTGATTACACATCCTTCTCCAACATTTCTAAAGCCTAAGAAGTGTAGCTTTAAATAATAAAATAAATACTTTTTTTCTTTTAATCTTAAATATTCATGCATTTCTCAACACAAATAATTTACTACATTCAAAATGAATGCATAATTGAAATGCATGATTTCATAGGCATACATTTCACAAATAGCAATAACTGAGTGTTATGTTTGGCCTTACATGGTTGTGTTTGTCAAAAAACAGTCGTTTGTTGAATTCTGTGTTTTCAACACCGTAAAGAAGAAAAAAAAATGGTTTTATACTACTCTAGGTAATGCAGCCTTTCTAGAACCTTGCCAGTAGTTAAGGAAGTCATTCAATTGTACTTATGTAATGTAACAAAGGTTGCACAATAATAGCAAATGATGATAGATTTGAACAGGAAGGTTCAGTGCTGGATATCTGAAAATGCTCTCAAAGTTGACCTTCTGCCTCCACATCCAAGTCAAAAAGCTTTCTCACAAGTAGAGGCTAAAGGCCACCTAAAATATCTCATACACATGGCAATGAACAAAAAAATATATGGTATTTTTATAGCATAAAATTCAGACTACAGTAAGCTATGGTCTTAAGTAACTCAATCTTTGTACATCAGCAATTTTACACACCCACACATAACAGTACACACAACTGATAACAGTAAATTAATGACATTTGTAATAAATTATAATTATGTTTTTAAGTTTTTGTAAAATGCTACTCAAAAAATACATGAACTGATAAACTTTGTAAATAAGTTGTAATATCTAAGAAACATGTATGTTTCTTATTGTTTACTGTGACATTGCTTTATTGTATTCTTGGATATATAACAGTAGCACTAAATAATAATACAAATACAGTAAACAAAGCAATGCTCATATTACATTTATAAAGCTGCAGTACCATCACGTTTTGGTTTGTCTGGTTTTACTAAACACATTCTGGCTGCTATGACTTCAAGTCATTGACTAACATGTCATCAGGCATTTGTCAAAATAAATTCCCTTCTAATGAAAATGCCACGGATGTTGGAGGGGAAAAAAACGAAGTAAGGGTAAAGGTTAGTCAACCAGCATGTATGGTTTGAAGCTGATCAGGCTATACTGTTGTGAAGCATTTGAAGATTAGTCACAGATTTGTGTTGGTGACCTTTGCTGGGGGCAGGGTCTAAGCAGATGTTATGATGCTGGCTTGACTCCCGCAGCTGTATGCTTTAATATGTCCTGGGCTGTTCTGAACACCCAGCAAGGCCAGCTTTAAATGGCACATCTCTTGGGCTGCCAGAGGATGAATTGATTTGTGGACTGGCCAGTAAACCATGCAACATTGTAATCAGTAAGAAAAATGAATTTGAATAGCAATAAAGAACTATAAGAGAGAAAATTACACATTTATTTGATAGCGGTTTGTTGTTTAATCTATAAATATTTACATACTGTAAAGCTACACAAAGTTTGCACACTGATCAAGAAGTATATCAGCTGCTGAATGTGGTTTATCCAATCAGCGTTTATAAACCAATTTTGGAGGCAAAAACAGTCCAATACTGTTGTCAATAGTATAGGAATGTACAGTATAAAGCACAGTTCACACAATTAATTTTAAACCAAGCTATTTCTGTTGCTGCACATTTGCTATTGCAGAGTGGAGAAATTCTGTTTTTTCTATTTTCATAGTCAGCTGTGTTACATTCGCTTCTTTTCTGTTCATGTTTAGTTTCTTTTCATACAAAAAGTTGTGTTTAGATCCTCACCTCTTCTCTTTCCATGCCAGCACACTTGCACTAGCTACTCCAGTGCTAAGCCCTGAACTTTCAACTCTTGCTAGTGGTACTCAGGCTGAAACTACATTTGTATGACATGTTTGCTTGTGTAGATCAAATCTCACACAGAGGCAAAAATCAAAAGCTTAGCGCGGGTCTAGAGAGAAATTACCTTCACCCTCCGTGTGAGCTATAGAGTAGCAAAGACCTGCATCAAAGCGCCTGCTCTTTTGATCCATCCATGTAGTAAAATACATAAAAACACTATTTCTACCCCATGTTCAGAAGCTTTCAGATAGTCTCAAAAACGCTATATCATTAAAAGGTTATCAAAACCTGTGTATGCTAACTCATGACAAATAGCCACAGTTTCCAGAGTCACGTCAGCGTGATGCATTCACTGCATCCTGCTCCAGCATGGATCTGACAAACACCAAAGCCTTGCTTCCTTGCCTGGATGACTTTGTGAAAGCCAGAGTTGTTTATGAGACAAGCATTTAGCAGTGCACCCTCCTCAAGCCAGAAACTATACATTATTGTGAACTGAGCCTTTTCAAGCTCTTCAGAGGCTTTTATGCACTTGCTGACATGGTGAGGCTGAATTATGCATGGAGACAGCTCTCCTGACTTTCTGTGTGAGATGGTAAACCTTTCAGACTGTGGAAACAACACACAATAAGGATAGCACCTGCTATCTTATATGCTGTCTTATTCAGATGGAGACTACAAGATCCTGCCGTACTGTACGTCCTGTGCTGTGTTGTGATGGTTTTTAGTTGCGGCTACTTCAACAATCATCTAATATCATCAAACTCAAACATGCAAAGTGATTCAGCTGAGTATGTTTCTGATTGTTGATTGCTGAAAATAGGGCAGACAGGTCTCATGACTATTTTCGTTGTATGCAGAGTCTGAACAATTGTTGGCAAGGATCTATTTCTACCTGATTAATCTTATAAAAATATTTTTTTGCTAGTTTTGTCTTTTTTTTTATTCTAGTTCCTTGACTAGAATAAAACCATTTATTTAAATTATATATTATACACATTACCCTTAAAAAATTAAAATAATTGCATTATATTGTAACAAACCTTTGTTTGCACATATACTGAACTCTTCAAAAAGTTGGAATCATCAGATTTTATTTTATTGTATTTTTCTTTGATATGTTCTTAATTTAAATAATATAGCGAAAGCTGATTAAAAGACATTTTACATTTGACATTTTATTTCATTTCGGTCCAAACACTTTTTGGGGTCATAACATACACTATTCCAGGAATCAAAAGTGGAACAACTAATGACCTAATCACAAAAATATATATATATTTTATAGCTATTATTACAAATTATCAATTTTAAGTGTATCATTATCTTTTAGTCAACAAATGCCTGCATAGATTAGAATCAGATTTGTGAAATCTATTCAAGATACAATGTACTACCTGAGTAATATGCACAAGTACTTCTAGTTCCCTTTCAGTTGGTCACTCCGACTCACGTCGGTCATATCCGACATGACGTCTCCATTCCCTTCTTCAGGGAATGAGGGTTACATACATAACCGAGACGTTTCTGTTCCCACATCATTTAAATGTGATGTCTGAATTCAGTTAATGGTTCAACATTTTTCTAGAAGCATTTTTATTTACTGATGAGAGAAAAGCTTCTCTGATTTTTCTGACAGAGAAAAATAAAGCATATTTTCCAAAACAATCTTTGTAAATGCCTCATTTCGCACTCATTCATGCATTGTGATTACTCCTCTCCTAACAATATCTTACCATTTTATTTGGGGCTTCACAGTAAAGAGCTAACATGTGTGACAAAAATGTCATTGTTCAGCTAACTTGTTGAGAAGAGTTTCAATTGAAACCCAAACACTATATCAACTTCCTCCCTCCATTTTTAATGGATTATGGGGAAACCCATTAAATGGCACACATATAGTAGTCAATGAACTGGCTAAGAAAATATGACAGAAAAAAAATAAAAAGTCACATGCCAGGCAGTACATATGCACAGCCTATAAATACCAATCCACTTGCTTGTGATTGTATTCAAGCATTTAATCTGAAATAAATAATGAAAGGCCTTCTTAGTCTGCGTGGGTCTCATAAATATGCAGAGCATCAGAGGGACACAAACACTACTGAGAAGCAATCACTGTACCAGTCCTTCTCTTAAAATGGCACGCAGTACTTTCCAAAGTTTCCAGACTATGCCTCCTGTATACTTCAGGAAGCCTGGCTTGATTAAAAGTGCCTTCCGGCTTTATCACAATCTTTGTGTTCGCTGCTCAAAGTACCTTTTAATCCTCTTCCAACAAATCAACAAACTGCAGAATGCTGCATAAATTGATTGTTTTGGAGCTTTTCCATGGTGCTGTGGAAATTGTGTGGGGATTTATTTGTGGATCTCTTTTAATCTGTCAGTCAGAGACGACGCCTAATAAACACCAGCAGAGACGGAGCTTCACATGTTCCCAGTAAATCATCAAGAAACGCACTGCTATGCGAGTTCTGTGTTGTTATTATGGGAAAAAATATAACATAATCAATGTTGTCTCAAAGGGAAAAGTAAAAATTAAAGATATAACACATTTCTCTAAAATAATTACAGAACAAATTCCTGAATGGAGTTACTTATATACTTTTAGAACATTTATTCATTTTAAAATGATTGAACTTGTAATAAAAAAAACTAAATCAGACTGGGATAGTTATTTAATAAATAATATTTTAATGTAATTATAAAATATTAAATACATATAGAAATGATAAATATAAAAATATATTAAATTCAGTTTTAAAAAATAAATGAATCCAATGTATAGAACTAGATCTTTTCTATCATTTGACAGAACTCGCCATTACATTAAATATGCTTTTTAAAAATCTAATCAGAATAAATGCATCAGACATGGATTACAATTTAGATAGAAAAATACAGTATCAAAATAAATAGAAATGAATAAATAAAAAATAAATAAATAAATAAATAAAACACCTGTTGGATGTTTACAGTGTCACCATCAATTTATTCTATCCCTAAAATCCTGAAATCTTAATGTACCATATCAAATATCAATAGGATCATGTTTTACCTGACACAGCTCTGATAATGCTATATAATAAAACCAGATCACCGCTGAGAATTCGGATCAGTGTCATGAGGTTTTCTTTATGATCAGAATCCCTGATATGGCAAAGCAGGTGATTTTGGTTTGATCCGGCAAAATGTTCTCCAAGAGATGCCGTCACAGAGTTGAAACCCCTTGCAAGAAAAGGAACAATCACCACGCTCAGGCTGCCCATAGGGATCAGAATGTTGACAGTGTTTGAAGCCACCACAGCTACCTTCAAAGCTTGATCCCTCCTTTGAAGATTACCTACAATTCAGTAGCTGCTTTATTCAGATGAAGGGGGTTATTATGCTAATGATGGCGCACCGCTGGAGACGTGCTTCAGAAGTGCTTGAATGCAACAGGGGAAAGAGGAATGCTGCGGGACGAACATCTTCATCTGCTTGGATCTCCGTTTCTGCTCTGAGCTTAACAGTTTAAGAGCGAAATAATCCTTCTTTCTTCTCACATGCCGCTGCCTTAAGACTAATCTAAAACAAATACTGCACAGATGACAACACTTTGTTTAAGTTGGTTATGTAACTAAACAGAAGCTGAGCGATATCACAAACACATGCTTCTCAATTTATCTTTAGAGCTATCAGAAAATGCCAAGTGCCACTTTCCGACAAACGCAGACTCCACCTTGAAGACAACGGAGGGCAGCTGAATGTGACCGCAATTACACAGATTGCCAAACAGTCCTTTGCCGTTGTCCTCCATTACTGATGAAGTGAGGCCTGTTAAATAGCTTTGCAATGGTGAATTCACTGCCATTATCTGCCGTTTATCTCTTAATGGTGCTTTCGATGTGAATCAGTCCTGATATTTTAATTCAGCTCTAACAGCTATAGAAACATGCAGAGCATTGATTAACTTTCTTTTTCTTTTCAGTGAAAAACTCCAGCTTTCAATATGAAAGCTAGGAAATTATATCAATTACAGTACAGAATATAACAAACCAGGCTACATGTTTCTCAATGGGATTGTATCTAATTATTTGAAATGCTTCTATGGTCTCACTTTGTTCGTTTAGTCACATTTATTTATGTAGAAACGTATACAATCCACATTGTTTCTGTAATGAATGGGACAGAAGAGGGCGGATCCAAGTGCAAGCTTTCATTAATGGGCATGGTCAAATACAGGCAGGGTCAAAACTACGGCAAACAGATGCAACGGAGACAGGCTAAATCAGAGTCGATGATCCAGGCAGAGATCAGGGCAGGCAGAGAACAATCAGAAACCAGGTAAACAATCCAAAAATCACACACAGAGGAATAAAAACAGGGAAAATGCTCAGAAATGAAACACTGGGGAATTCAAGACCTCGCTGTTGGTGTTTGGTGCTGGCTTATATGCAGGTGAGAAGGGGTGTGGTGACGAGGAACAGGTGCTGGGGAGTGAGTGCAAAAAAAAAAACAGGTGTGAGTGAGTGATGTATGATGGGAATTGAAGTCCGTGGGTGTAAACTATGTTGGCTGGAGTGCCCTCTGGCGGAGCTTGGCGGAGCAAAGTTCATCATTTATAACACATTTAAAGCAAGTATTTATGTTTTTAACTTATGCTAGACAAGTGAAACACTAATAATCGGCAGTATAAATGAAGTGACCAAATATGCTACACTACCCTAAAGACGAGCATTAAATATGGCAGCTACAACATTTGCACTACATCACAATAATTCATAGTCTCCTGTCACGTCAGGTGAAGGCTTCAGCTTTTATCATTTTAAAGTTCACACAGGCTGAGAACATCTATTGTATCTAACACACATCGATCCTCCCAGTGTAACTGTTCACCCACAGCTGTCTTGCACACTGAAGATGTGGTCAGATTGCCAAAAACATACTTTAGTCTAGTAGAAACAGGAAGCTCTCTAGTCATTTCCAAACCTCTGATATTTTATCAATACTGTATGCAGAAGTGAGATATGTTTTTGAGTTATATTTAGTTAGAATCACTTTGAGATCGGAAAAAAACAGTTATGTGTTTGTGAACAGGCACTTTCTCTGAACCTACTGCCTTTGTTCTTTTTTTCTGCATGAACACATACAGGTGGTGTGATCATGCACTAGCACTGGTGCAGCAGTTCCTGGCATGGGGATCAACATCATTATTAGATGCATGTATCCTCCATGGACCTTACCTACTTTATCTGAGCCAATCCCTTTGAGAAGGCTTGTTGTGCCATCAGAGGAGTGGGGGAAAATGAACCTGATTCATAGTGGACCTCAAAAGGAAACCTACCCTGAATTTGTCTGGGAGCGCAGCTGCAGCTGATACTTACTGTCATCCATAACATTCCCAAAGAGTCCCACTGAATATATGTAAAACCTCATTTCTCACATGTTTTCTAGATAGTGATGGCTTAAGATGAAACCACTCACTAGATGGGGTGGGAAAAGGGAACAAAAATACATTTAAAAGATAGCAATTTATATCCCATGTTTGCTGTATTAATTTTAATGCATGGAGGCAGCATACTCTTATCAGTGTAAGCTACTGTAGCCTGTCAAGCTCCTCTACATAAATGAATGCTGTTCATAAATTAAAGTAGTTATCTACAGCACAAAGTTAGATGCATTGGAGTTAACAAAAACATCAATAAAAAAAAATTAACTAAGTATAAACATAGTGACCACAATTAGCATTTAATGCAAGAAAAAATTATTATATTATTACAAATGTAGATTCTAGCAAAATGTAATATTATAATAATTATTTTAAGTATAGGTAATTGCTGCAACCCGAGGTCTGTAGTTATTAAAATTCTACTTGCTTGTATCTATTTCCTTGGCCTGATGTATTTCAATGAGCAATGGACCTCCTAGTGTCTGACCAAAGGGAATAGTGTCCAGATAAAGTACAGTATTGCCGTCGCTCTTACAAGAGCTGAATAAAGCGAATGGAGGAATACACTGGGGAATATGAGAAAAGTGCTGAGAAAGCAACTCCCAACGGATTTCTCACGACGGTGGAGAGCTGTCAAAGGCTTGAAAATGAAATAACTGAGTAATCAAAGAAGAAAAATCAGGACGACTTAACTTACCCCTCAAGGGTCCCCCAGGTAAGAAGACGGCTGACAGAATTAGTTCAATCATTTTATAAGAACACCTGAATCTCAAAAACAAGATACTGCAGCTGCCAAAACAGGAGAAGAGATGTTTGAGAACAACCTGCTGTGGACAGCATTTATCTATTGGCTTTACTGCAGTTGGTCTAAAAGTACAAAGTGCCATTCATACAGTCATCTGCATCCACAAAAGTAAACAAAAAGTTAGGGATTCTTGACAACAAATGTCAATTTTGGGTCATGTGATGAGCAGTGACACCACTGGTTCAGTTAAGACTGTCTCATTGTCTTCCAGTGTTTACCCTAATCAGTGAACGCATGGACAAATTAATGAACCAATCAATCTCTCAAGTTTGCTAAATCAGTAGTTTTTAATTTACATTACTGCTTAGAAACAGGAAAAAATATTTATATGCATATTACTAAGAAAGCAGAGAATTTAGTTCCCCACAGGAACAGTACTGTCCATACATGATGAAATCCAATCATCTGAAATTCAATCATCTTTCCATCATAACAATTAATGTCCAGCCTAATATCCAACCATCTGAATGTGAATCATTTCTAATCAGGTGATCAGGTGCAGCCCATATTGTTTGTTTTGTGGGTAGAACTCATTTTCTACATGTCTAGGATTTCAGAGGATCATTTCTCAGTTTGGCATAGTCATGAAAACAGATGGGTCCACCATAGTGTGAAGCATCTAATGAACATATGAGCTCCAGTAGTAATGGGCTTTCCTACTGATCATAGTGCACTAGTGAACTGTCATCACTCAGATTCAATCAGAAAACTCCTCAGCCATAGTTTTTTGACAAAGATTACCTTTACATGCATGATGGTATATACACATGAAATACCACAGTACCAACATGGTACATGCACACACACACAATAAAATGGTAACACTTTATTTTAAGGTGTCCTAATAATAACAATACATTATGCATAATTACATGCAAGTAACCCTAACCATACAGTAAGTACATGTAGTCAATTAATAGCACTTAAATGTATAATTGCACTGTAACAAGGACATCTTAAAATAAAGTGAATAACCAAAAAAACAATGATGTTGTATAACCCTGAACCAAGGTCTAGTTGTCTGATGTGTGAAACATCTTAGTGTTCATGCTCTATCACTAACCACAAACGCAACCATTACCTACTATACTAAAATGATGAATGATGTTAAAGCCCCAAACCTAGTCAAACCTTGAAACTACCCATAAAATCTTATGGGTCAATATGAATATTGTGCCTGAAACCAATACAGTTCTTCATCCAGGAACACATGCTACTTGATATAAAATTCTGGGTGTCTATTCCTGTTCCTCTGAAACACTGATCTCTGTGTTAAATTTTCAGCCATAGCCTGGGTTCAATGCCTCCGAGACCAGCCCCATCCACACCTATTTTCATCTTTATGATACCAAACTTAATAATTAATACTTTCACTGTGTGTGAGAGAAGATTTAATTCGGAAGCTCTGCTGAAACTTCCACAACGAATGACTACTGCTATTTTTGACTCACACAAGCCATTAGGTGTAAATAGCACACTTCCTCCAGAAGTGAAAAGAGCCTCTCAGGTGTGCTGTTTTTTTTTCCCCATGCAGAAAAGACATGGTGTGTGCTAAATGCAGCCCGAGTGCTTCATCTATTATTACATCCTATACTAATGATTCAGTGGTTTTTCCTGGTCATATTTTTTCTTATTTCCTGTCCAATAATACATAAAAAGGAACATGAAACCAGCTACAGTTTTAGATTTACACAAAATCCTACATCTACTACCACGAAACAGAAATCAATGTACCTTGCAGAATTCAGTAGCAGAGCTCTTAGCAGGTCAGTGCCTAGAATTTCATCAGCTTGCTTTCAGGTTTCACGCTAGCGTGGCAATCCGCTTTGAGAAAGACAAGTCCATTCTCTGAGATCTTTCCTGTCATGTTGCATAAGTTCTTCAAGAACTTCTCCCCGAAAAACATCAGGTTATCTGAGATGCGCCTGCAACACTCTGGCAACCTGCATTATTCAAAATAATGACATAGAAGGTAAAGTAGTCTTCTGAACGAGAATCCCCTCAGTGCTGAATTAGCAGTGGCATAACAGGGTTTTTAACGGTCTGCAATACCTGATCAGAAGCCCTGTGTGACGGCTGGCTGTCTGGATCCATTACAGTTTATCACTGGCTAACATTAGTCCATTCACACAACAAATTAGGGCCAGACGTCAACTCTCTACCTCCTCAATGCTATGAATATTTTATGTAATGCACAAGCTGACAAACTCTAAAGGAGATAGAAAAAACAGGTTGGTGAGGAAAAACTGCAGAAAAGGGCAAGAGAAGCATGAGGGGAGTAAGAGGAAGAGAATTTAAGAGGCGAAAGACACACTTTAATCCCAAACATCATGCCCATCAATTTTTCATCAACCTTTAGGCAGTGAGCCACGTGGTTTTGCTGGAATTTTAATTACGGATTGTCCTGAGGCTCCTCTGACCACGGAGAGGCCCGTCCAGATGGCAGAGAGGAATGGACAGCGTGGAAGCACTTGTTTTTCATCTCAAATGGAGGATAATACATCAAACAACGGCCCAAGGCCTTTTTCAGCCACAACAACAACAACAACTGCAGAATATTGTCAACATCAGAGGAGATTGCCGCTCTATGGCCTTTGTGGCTTGACTTGAAATTACAGAGTATGCTTTAAAGAGGATTCATGTCATGACAAAGTGTTAGGAAGACCTATTCATACATACACACACTATAAGAGAAGAATATCCTGAAGAACACACCCACCTGTCAAAAGTAGAAACTGTTTGGAAATCTAATTCAAGGAAGCTATGTTTTTTTCCCAGAGAGGGGAAAAAGGCTTGTTTTGTGAGTCTTCTTTGCATTTCACTTTCAAAGTACTTTATTCACATATAATATTCACTTTATTTACATACAATATTGCCAAAGCTTCAATACATACTCTCGCTCAAAGATCGCTGGGATGCAGCTCTGTCAAATGTGAACCAAACCAGAATTTGGACTGAGGGAGCAAAAAGTCATTACAGAGCAATTTGAATGGAAATGAAGTGAAATGGAAAGAAATTCACATGTGCCTCAATTCTGTGAACTGTAAAAACAAAGTTTGTCAAGAACAAATCTGAATATTAAGAATGGCAGAACTACAGACAGAACAACAGGTACACTGAATGACAGAAGAAATAGAATGATGGATAAAAATGTGGAATGGCACAGACTACAAAATTATCTAATTATGGCCAAAAATGGGTCTTCTAAATAAATGTTTCACACTGTTATAGTACCATGATTAACAGTATAAGATTACAAATGGAGCTTCTAAAAAAATAAAACCAACTCTATCCTACAGCAATTTGTACATATTTTATGCCGCTTCATAAAATGTATATGAGTTGGTCACGGGATAGAGCTTAATAAATAATGGCTCAGATAGATACACTGTAAAAAAAATTCTGTAAAATTTATGGTAGAAAAACTGGCAGCTGCTGTTGCCGGAATTCTAATGTAAAAAATATGGTAACAACATTTTTGGTTTTACAGTTTTAAGTTAAATTTCAGTTAAATGTAATTTCATGAACTAACCTATTAAACCTATTAAAGTATTGAAGTCTGTTCTGTATCTATGAAATACCCTGATAACCACTAAATGCAGGAGGTGACGAGAAAGGCACATGATGAACCAAAGCCCATCACAAGCAGCTTTTAAATATGAACATATATAGAAGGTGCTCAGCGTCATTCACACAAACACTAAACACCATCATGGTAAGACTTATTTAACTAAAATATGCAATAAACATTAATTTAACAACATTACATGTAACCCTAATAAACATAACTGATAAGAAAAACTAAGAAGAAACATAGTTATTTTAAAGATAAAGCAAAATTTGAAATGCAATGCAGGGAATTCTGGGAATGTCAGTTTACGGTTTTTCCCTGTACATTTTACAGGAATTTAGATAGATAGATAGATAGATCTCTCCAGCACTATTAAAAATAATGCAAAGTCTCTACGTTTATATATTTTTTCCTTCTTTTTAAAACTATGTGGTGGAGATACTGTAACAAAAGATTTTGCTCATTACTGCTACCGAAGAATCTAGTGCAAGGACCCAGTGATGCTGTCACATGAGAGGGGGGGACAAATGCGTAGCTGCCCCTCACCGGCGCCCAAATGAAAATAATTACACTCCCAGTCCTCCTCACCTCGTTCTCATTACACGGCAGGGGTGATTCTCCCATCTGAGATACTGAGGCAAAAATAACACAGCAGAACAAAACACAAAGTTTGGAGGCTGACTTTCTACAGCTCGAAGGAAAATAAGAAAAAATAGTGGATGTGGAGAATAAAGGAGAACGACACAGACAGACAGAGAAAAGAGAGATAAAGGAACACCAGGAGAGAGAGAGAGAGAAAGAGAGAGACAGAGAGAACACACTTTCTGCAAACTAGCCCTTTTTAGTTCTGGGATGTCAGCTTGGTGGAATTTAGAAAACAAGATATGAGAAAGGAAGAGAAATTGAGGGAGGCGGGAGGGAGAAATGAAGAAAAGACAGAGGAGAAGACAAGGTAAAAGAAGTGGCAAAGCGATTTCACGGCTCTATGAGCAGGTACAATACCAGGGCTGTCTCGGTTGTTGGCCGTTGCTCGTGAACCTTCAAGCTCACCCTTTTCTGCCTGGCTGAAGGTCAGGGGAGACAGAGAGCCCAGCCAAACGAGCCGGGTGGCACGACATCGAAAGCACTCAAGTTGTCAATGTACATAAACAAAACAACACACCGCTCATTTTCTCACAAGGAAATGACACCTTTCCAGAGAATTGCTATTGTCATCAGATGCAGTATCTGTTTCTGGAGAACAAGAAGTCCGGAAATTCAACCTATACAGCACTATAATAATATAATATAATATAATATAAATGGCTCATGCGGACATATGTTACGCCAGTTAAATTACAAAAGTTTAATCCAAATATCCCCGACCGCTGTTTAAAATGTAAAGAAGAAATTGGAACCCTTTATGTGGAAGTGTATTGAGATTAAAAAGTTTTGGAAAAATATTTTTGTTATGATTAGTAAACTGGAAAATGTTCCTTGTGATCTCAAACTCTGTTTATTTCATATATATATATATATATATATATATATATACATACATACATAGTATATTTCGTGGCGAACACTAATAAAAGCAAACTAATTGACTTTAGCTCGCTTCAGGCAAGCGGGCTATTGCTTTAAAATGGAAGGAGATACAAGGTCTCTCCTCTATTCTTTGGATTAAAGAAATGACTAACAACCTCGCCATGGAAAAGCTGACTTATGCAGTTAAAGGGAAACTCAAAGACTTTTACAATATTTGGACTCCTTTTCTATGCTATTGTAACCAAGAGAACTTGACAGCATGGGACGACAGATATAGAACATTCATTTCCTTTGTATTGGATATCTCCACTACATAATGTGATTTCTGTATTAAAATAACTAATAACCTTAGAAGAGGTGACAGTTAAACTGTGAAATTGATAGCTGTGAATGATGGTGTACAGGAAAATATAGGTAAGAAGGTTTTCTCTTTTTGATGTTTGGTAAGGTTCTCTTACTTATGTTACTGTTTTTTTTTTTTTTTATTAATTTATTAAATTTGTATTTTATTGTTAATGTTTAATTGTATTTAAAACAAATGCAAATAAATATACAATGGAAAAAATATATATGATATAATAGCATTATCACAAGTAAAATGTTGCATTAAGATGCACTCTGATATACAGTAGTATGATTAGCAGAGTATACACTATATTATGAAGCTTCTAAATAAATAAATCATGTCTCATTCTCGAACACCACAAATGAATTAAATACAAGAGCCCTGGCCTAAAAGGTTTTATATGTAACATATAAGTGATTGTTAAGGATGGAGCTTTAACACATGCTAGCTGGCAGAAGAAAAAAAGCCAAGAAGAAACACAGATAGTAATCACACAGTTGAGTAGTTGGTGAAATGTGAACCTAAAGGTGAAGTGTACTGTACCATGGGCTTCACCACATGGAAATGCAAGAATCAACGTATTTGATTTCCTCCATCAGCCATTGGTTAAAAAAGCCGATTGTCCTACAGTACCATAAAACTCTTGTCATTGGTTAAATCACTGTTGCTGTGTTTAGCTGCATAAACAAAAAGAGCAATGTTTGGACAGCAAGTCAGTCAGAGTTTGCACTTCTGGGAAATCAACCTACAAATGGGATAGATTACATTAAAGCTGTTTCTGCATATTAAACTCGTGCACAAGAAAATTATTTTAACAGATTTTTTTTTGCTTCCATGTAATCATAGTAAAAACTGGTTTATGTAATTAAAAAGCTGGATCACTTGTGAGGTCTATTTGAAAACCATTTAAAGTCCATGACTGTGGGAAAGGATTTACTTTTTTTTACTTGCCATTTCTAAAATGCATAAGGCAATACAGCACAAAGGAAAGAAACCGTAGGAACACTGGTCACGGATTAGGAAGCTCAGACAAGAAGCTTTATTCAGCAGACTGATCATCCACTGTAAAAACTCTCTGTGTGCATGATTCTATGCCACAGCTTGGCCTCAGACTCTTCAGCATTATCAGTCAGCAGTAGCCTTTATGGTAAGATTCTTAATGCAGTGCACATGTAATCATGCTGTAGTGTAGACCAGTAATGCTTTTATGCAGCACCTTCAAGGCTGATACAGACTACACCACTATCGTTCTATTGTTCAATTTTTGCTATGTTTATCAGTGCTGAAAAAAGCTGCATCACTTAAAATTTGCTGTTTGATGGCAGAGGCTATTTACTGACCACTGACGACCATTTGATGAACCTTTCTCCCTTTTCAAATCTCATCAGAAAATTGTTTGTTAAAAAAAAACAATGGAGGAAATAATCAAAAAGTTAAAAATAAAGTATCAGGTATGGTAAGGGTAGGTGTAGGGAGGGTTGTATTGTCCCAATAAGGCGGCATCCATTTAATAAACTGAATTAACCTCATAATTTAAACTCAATATGTTATTATTGCATATTGGGCCCCCTTGCCCCCTTGTTTGAATCATTTCACAGACTCTTAGTTTGTTTTTGTCAGAATTCACTTTTCCTATGTTTGTATTTGTCTCCCAAGTTACTCACCTGTGTCTTGTTTAGCTCCTCATTTACTTCAGTACGGTTGGTTATTTGCTGTATCTCATTTGGAAGGCTGTGCCCTCCAGAGGTCGCATTTATTGGCTGTAGAAGTCACTGATGCTGCCTCTTTTCAGAAAAGAAACCATTACAGTACATTACAAAGAAAGTTATTGTAGTCATTTATGCCTCACGAGAAATAATGGTCAATTCTATAATGGTTACTTTTCTACAACGATGTAAGCAGTTGACAAATTCGACCTCTGGAGGGCACAGCCTTCAAAATGGGTTGACATGTTTTGTTAGCATATCCTTGCTAAGCTAACCACAACATTACAGATGAACAGGAAGTAGGAAAAGAACAGCATTTAAACACTTTTATTCAAATGAATGTATCCTTACAAATTTTCCTTATTGACCCTATAGTTATTCATTTTGTTTGGTGTTTTGTGGACATGAACATAAATAATAACTAATTTCACACAACACAAAAAAATAAAAGTCCTCATGATTAAATAAATAAACAGGTATCTATCAGTATGACACTAGGATGATGTCCCAAAAGGTATGTCAAAGGGAGGGAAAAAATCATTTGTAATGTGTTGCTCACAGACGAAATGTTGCATCGATGTTAGTCTTTTCTATTAGTTGGTACAACCTGAATAACGATTCAAGTGGGAGTACTTCCTCATTCCTGCCACATAAATGTCATCAATCTAACATAATTATCTTTTATAATCAATTGAGCTACTGCAACATTCATAGGATAATGAATTTAAATTCTGTAAGCAATTTTACAGGAGTAATATCTGTATGCTTAAGGGTCAAGAGGAAACATATTGGATGTGATAACTCTGTCTGTGCCAGCATTACTGTGAAAGGACATGCTGAAGTGCCACTGGCAGGAACAGAATGAATGGACACCCTGCACTTTATTTAGTTCCTCTGTTCACAACATCAACCGTTGTCAGCTCTGATTTCCTCCCCATGATACCAGCAGCTAGAAAACAGCCAGTGAATCACCAGCAAGGACAGAAATGTACAACCATCAGCATTAATGCCTGCAGGACCTGCTCTTAGCATGATGTTCAAACAAAATCTGTTCAGATTGGGCTGTAGTGTCAGGGTAGGTGATGTAGACATATGTTACTAAGCCCTGATTCGTCTGCAACAAATTACTTTAAGACACAGTTTTGAAAGACCAGCCTCCGCTGAATGATTTTTAACAACATACCGCTTCAAACAGTAACACTGACATACACACAGCTATATTTACAAGAATCGAGGGGGGGGGCGGGATAAAACACTCAAGCGCCAGCCCTGACACCCTATTATTCTGAAACCCTTGCGTTTGCTTTCAGGATTTGTCCTAATTAGTCGCACTGCAAGCAACATCAGAGTTTGATTCTTTTCGTTGTAACTTTGTGTAACAATTTACCTCTCAGCGCTCTTTTCCGTTCGACTGTACAGGAGAAGGACTTTAATAACAGGCCGTAATTTGTAAAGCGACACCTATAACATTCAAGCATGTGCTATTTAGACTCCTGTGTAATTTTAAATGTTTCTGGGTAACAGACACTGCATCTTTATCAACATCGGTAGTACAGTTATTCAGTTCCAGCTGAACAGAAAAAAGGAAAGATGAGCTTGTTTGATCAGTTTGTTTCCAATTAGCACTGAAAATGGCTTTATTGTATCCTAGGCCATTCTTTAATTGTTTGCAGTCTCTGTTTGTTTTTACTTAAACGGGTGAATGGAATCCGCTCACTAATCCTCCACTTCAGGTTATTACTCACAGCTTGATTCCATGAGAGAAACGGAGACGGTTCACTGTGTGCCATCCTCATCTTCATTCTTTCACTGGGTTGTGCACTAACCCAGAGCAAGGCAACAAAGCAAAAAGCAATAAAAGCTATCTCTTCAGTGTAACAGGCAGCTCAAACTGACAATGATTTGCAGTAAAAAAGCAACCAGAAATCATTCCTTTTCATTGAAAGTTGGTGAAGATAAGGCAACAAAGTTAAGCAAAACTTTAAGCAAATAGCAGCAGCATGATGTTGCGACTATAGCTCTGCCCTTCATGAAAACATCAAATATTATCTGTAGTTGACTTCTTTTCACAACTGGATACACTCAAACATGAAATATGACCATACTAACAGCACCAAGAACAAGTATTTACCTATGCATAACTTTATGTATTTAATTCCAATTGGATAGTTACTTTAATATGCATCAGCACGGCTGGGGGTTTCATGTGAGGGCAAAAAAAAGAGTTCCTAAAGCCTCTACGTCTGAAGTTTTTCTTAAAATTGGCATTTCTTTCTGCCTACTTTGTATAGGTTTCTATGTAAGTACTGGTAATTCTGAATGGATTGAGGCTGGAATTTAGCACATTTGAAGTGAAAGTACTTGATAAACTTATACAACGTGTGGAAAGCATTTACTCAGTATCATTATCTCATTTTAGAAGCTTTTGCATCTGAACTCTTCAGTTGTTAAATGTGCAGTGTTTACATGTACTGTAGATTCAGTCTGTACATCAACAGTGTATGTTTTTAGTGATTATGTTGAGATCACGCTGCATATTTATGAATTTCTGTGGACTCTGTGCATGCCAGAGCATGAGTTGTCAGCACTGGAGTTTTTTTCTGATGTCTGAATACTGAAGGATTTGTAGTGCTGGCAACATGATCAAACTCACTTGAGCTTTTAGGCTTAAATCTGATGTCCAGAGAGCCGGTAATACTGCTGATACCACTGGGTTGTGAAATCCACATCTTTGTTTGTTCTCTGAGTCTTGGTGGCTGTAATTCTGATTGGTGAAGAGAGGGCCCTCAAGGTTTAAAGGTCTCTTTTACTGACTCAAGGTAATTGTTTCAATTAAAACTGTAATTACTGCATAGGCTCAACAGTCAGAGTTGAAGAGACGACATGCACAGGGGACTAACCATAGAGTAAATTAGAGAAACCACTTCTGCCTTAGTCAAGTGGTGTCTCATCCGTATCTCATTCACTCGCTTTTATGTGAGCTACAGCTGCAGAGAACATGAAACAATGTCAGTCTGAATGGAGTATTTCAGTACCTAGTGACATTTCAAGCAATATTCAGACAATTTGAAACAAAAAGATTATGTATAACAGTCATTTTCTCTACATTTAACTTCTAGTGTTCCTTTGGATTCTGAGGTTCCTTCAGGTAGGAGATCTCAAACCCAGCATGCCTCGTAAACCTCTTAACATCTGTTCCCCTCATTTTTCCCTGTCTTATGACTGTCATACGTAAAAGAGATGAATTAGGCTTCTCTTTCCCCACTTTTCATGCCGGCAGTTCCGACAGTGAGAGCACGACAGCAATTAGCTTTTCCGCTTCCTTAGCAAAACCTTCTATTGAAATCCTGTTGCATCAGGCCGAGGAACACTGGCTGAGAGAATCTCTAATTAAAGAGCAGAGCGGGTGCAGATGAGCTCCTCTGCTCCCTGCCACCCTCAGTTCCGGATGCAGCCAAAATCAATGGGGCCAAGGAACCGTCAAGAACGGGCCTGCAATGATCAAAAGCGACAGAGGAGAGAAGAGAGAGATGAAAGAGAGGAGAAAGGCCAAAGCACTTTTGGATGTCGACAAGAAAATATCTAACTGCAAAACGTGATGGAGTTCAGTCACGCATGGTTTTTCTTCTTTCAATTTTAGATTACTGAACTCCTTCCAAAAAATCTACTGCGCGGCAGGATTGTAATGCATCATAGGTTCCCTCCTGAGGTGATGTCTGCAAGGTAGGCAACTGTTGATAGATAATGCTTACAGTATCAAAAGTTCAGGGTTGGTATGTTTTTTTATGTTATTGATATTCATATTTTAGGATGTTTTTTATTTCTGTGATGGCAGGATTTTCAGCAGCCATTATTTAATTGTCACATGATTCTTCAGAAATTCTAATATGCTCCTTTAGAGCTCAAGAAACATTATTGTTATTACCAATTGAAATCTATGGAAGCCCGTTTCCGCCACTGAATAAAAAATAAAAAAAGGTTATTTTGACTTTTTATCTCACAATTTTTTGAATTGCGAAATATAAAGTCGCAATTACGAGTTATAAAGGCAGAACTGCGAGATATAAAGTCAGAATTGTGTGATACAAACTTGTAATTCTCCCTGGAATTCTGACTTTATAACTCACAATTGTGTGATATAAAGTCGCAATTCTGACTTTTTTTTTTGCCGAATTGTGAGATATAAACTCGCAATTGCAAGTTATAAAGTCAGAATCGCGAGTTAAATGCCAGAAATAAATGCATTTGCCTTTGGACACAAATACTTTTTGTGCTCACAATGATAATACTGGAAAATAGTAAGAGCTGTACAATTATATATTTTAAATAGGGCACAATGGGGTTAAATGAACCCTTTAGGTCCAACAGTGTAAGACAACAACAAAAATAAATATAAATAGAAAAATATTAGTAAATAGAAAAAAAGTAAATAGAAAATATTAAATTTTATTCAATATTGATGGAGAAACACAATTTGTGGCAAAAGAAACAATAAAAGAAGTTTGTAAATAAAGTGATCGGAGAGCTACAGTGATAAAATGAGATAAGGAGACAAGGGGCAATAATGATCTTTATCTAATGTGATCTGTTATTTAAGGTATATTTCACACATCTCAGTCAGTATATAATCACATTAACAAAATATCCAGTGATATTTCAGTTAAGCTTCTTTTTTCTCTTGTAGTCTTTGATTTGATTAAAATCAATTGTAAATAATTGTTTTCAGTTTTCTCTTTATAAATAGTAGAGTCATCTCAAGCATTGGAAAAAACAAGCAACACTACCACCATCTGTCACTGGAACTGTACATGTATGAAGGACCCTCCTTTGGTGACTGGTAAACTGCCAACATCAGCTTACCCAGAGGAGACTACAGCAGGGCCTTGAGGATTTAGATGGGACTTCGTTTGAGCTCTAGCCAAATCCAATCTCATCATTTCCTGGTTCCTTCTATAGCCAAGCTCCATATGAGCTGTGTTTGCAGCAGAGGGAGAGACTGTCCTAATTCAAACACAGAGGTTATGCTGCAGTGTGTGGATATTAACCTCGCTAAGTGGATGCAGGGCAGTTTTTATTACAGACCTTCCTCAGAAAACATCTTCTGTTGTGCAGAGAGGAACATGTGGGGAATATTTCTACATGCCTTCTCTGAGAAATACAGGGATATGTGGAGAAATAGTTTGATCTAATATCTATGATTAATTAGTTCATTTGTTCATAAGGCATGAATGATTATTGCAAGTGAAGGAATGCACAATATAAGTTGTGGGATGGATGAATGGAAGGATAATAAGATTTATAGAGAATTTCATTTGTAACCATGGAAACACCAGGGAAAAGTCAGTGCTGTCCTTGGTCAGGGATGATTCACAAACTCTCCGGACTATGCTCACAATCAGATTGAAGGTCTTCATATGTTTTATTATGTAAAATAAAGTATAATATAGCAATCAAATAATGCATACTTGCTGGATAAAAGTATTCATTACTACTAAAATAAAAAGTACTGACTTTTAAACAGTAGTGTACATTATTAATGATATGGTTATATGATATGTTACTGAATCTCAGCACGAAAGTAAAATGTACTCAATATTAGCTTATCATTTTTGAACACTAAACCTAAAACTAACTCTATTTTAAACACCTGGAAAGTTTTTTTTTTCTTTTTCGAAAACGGTGCTAAATAAGTGGCTTGGAGGAGAATTGTTGAAGACTTCATTCAGGGAGAATTTTGTGGTTCAATAAAACTTAATCTCATTCAACAGCACTTTTGGGATTTATCTCATTAAAATTTAAAGCAATATACAGAATCAGATAAACTAATGTAAGATCTGTTGAATTAATCTAGATTGATAAACATGTCATGGAAAGTGATAAAATGTATATATTGTATATTAGGACAGAATTACAGTATATTAAATATGTAACCATATTTGTGCTGGGCACCACAAACAGAGCCTATAATATATCTGTGTAGCTCAGAGGATCGGCAAAGCTGCCAAATGAATCACATGTAGCCTCAGGACTGTTCTGGTTGTGGACCATCACCAGACCCTCAGAGCCACTGACACATCTGATTAGGCAAGAGAGTATTACTAACGAGGAGTTCTTCTCTAGCATCTTCTAGGCTCTTTTTAATTAGAACTAACGTGACATTTTACCACAGAACTGGTCAATACTCCCTAAACCATGTGCAAATCCAATAGGGCTGGTAAAACATATCTTTGAGATAATAATCACTTAATTACCTGGGCTGTAAACAAGTCTGTCTCGTTTAAAAAGTCACACCTTCACCTCAGTGGGGATTTTGGTTATCTTACAGCAATTAATAACCTCTCTTGGGGATTGCTTTCAGCTCTTTTGATAAATCCTCTTTGGCAGGAAGGTAAGAAATGAATAAATTGCTGAAGGGTCTGTGCTATCAGTCTTTGGCAACTATGAGGAAGTACAACTTTAAACTTCTGTTTGCATAATGTGTGGTTGAAAAATAATGATTCCAGAATGATTCCCTTTTTTCTTTTCAAAATTTCAAGGGAGTTTTAATTAACCCCGATACTACTGAACTCAGTACAATGACCTTTGAAGTTTGAAATGTTTAATGTAATGGATACATGTAGCTGTTTACAGTAGTGTTTTATCCCTGAATTTTAAATGAAATGAGTAAATGATTCACTGAATCACTAATAAAAACTTTTGTTTCATTCCTGAACGAATCAGTATTTTTAAACCAAACGGATGAAAGAACGAGCCAATGACCCGCAACACAGACACAACTCAACTACTGAATCGCTCAAAAAATTTCAAGCCATTTTGGTGAAATGGCCCCTTAAGGGAATTTAATAAAGACCACAAATATACCATGAAACCTGGTAAAAGCATTTTTTCTCTTCAGCTTGGCGTTAAAATTTCTCAGCTTAAATGGACAAAAACAAATTGTCGACAAGAAGGTAAATGCATCTGACATGCGCTGGCACAAATTGAATTTTTTTTTTCTCTATGTTCCCTCCGTTTAATAATTCCCTCTCTTGGCTTGGGGAAACTCCATTTCTGACCCCAGACAAGAGCTGTGATAAAGCAATTAAGTTTAATTCTGTGTGGGTGGCTAAGGTTGACAGGTCCAGCCTGGGAAATGGCAGACCCACCAAACTGCCAGAAGAGAAGCCTGCTGTCAAGCCTGCCTCCGACTGACACACTCCTTCACATGAGAAGGAATCAATTTGTCTGATGGCTGTGAGTCAGTCATTGAGACAGGCAGGTATGTACTTAATGGACAGCATAGATTACATTTTAATACAATTTTCTACCTTTGGAATAAATGACCAATCTGTGCCTTTGGCATTTCTCCTATAAGGCAGATGTTTGGCTGGCTTGCAAAATTTGTTAAAGTGTAGTTTTTGTTTTATATTTCTTCAAATTAACATCTTTCCATCCAAAATGTAATATATATGCCAAGTGATTTAAGACATTAAAAAAGCACAAAACATCAGAAATTCACTGAGCTCATTGAGTTTACAGTTAAGACCTCAAACCAGAAAAGTACAAGTGTCCCTATTGTAACATTCTCAGCCGGTTAGGCCATCTAGCGCCTCTAGAGGACACTCCCTTCATGGCAGTTTACTCATTTTTACTCTCATTCTTATACCGAACTCAATCTCCCAGAATGCACCTCTCCTTCAAAGCTGTTCCTTGTTTGTCTTCAGTCTACCACTCATTAACACCTGTATAAATACAAGTCTGTTTTATCCACCCAGTGCGAAGTATTGCGATTGCCACTGCATCTAATTCCGAGCGTTCTCTCCTGTGTTTTCCCTTCCGTGTATTGACTTTGGACTGCTCTCTGACTTTGTTGTTCTGCCGCCTGCCTTGGATTATTTGCCTGTTTAACTTGACACTGATTGAAGCCCTGCCTGTATATCTCTGTTTGCCGTTGTTTGAACCTCTTCTGTCTGACCATGAATAAATCT
>JAUMHE010000056.1:10375736-10386715 GCA_032359235.1 Enteromius mattozi | reverse complement strand
TTATATGGATAGATTTCACAGCTGTTTCAGAGCGTGGCTAACGCTGAGGCGTTCCCAAAGCGTCTATGACGCAGTGTGAGTTCCTGAAAAGGAACTAACATGCACTCATACAGCCCAAATGCATATGCAAACCTATACCAATCAGATCACTTCCATAAACTGTTTGCTTTCACTTTCAGTCTCATTGACAGCAAATATATGCTCAACTAGAAATTTCTGCCTCCATCATCAATACTTCCATTCAGTAAAAACTGAAAGCAGGTCTTCAAAGACGTCGGCAAGGTCAGCTTTTGGGAAGACATTGAAGAAACCATCCCATTATACGGTTAAATGGTGCAGAAGATTCAGCCCGAACCAAATTCTCTCCCATCAGTGTGACGTTCTATTAATTAAGTTGCAGAGGGCAGGCCTTTGCTCACTACACAGATCCACATGAGCTAATGCAATGCTGAAGGTCGTTCACATCAATAACAGGCTGCCATTCAGCCTCACAGTTACTTGAAATTTGAATATGAAAACAATTCAGCACTCATGCCTTTGTGTACGCCAAAAGAGCATTTATATTTAGGAGAGTGCTTGTTACATTCACATCTGAAAGGCTTTTCGCTCTATTCAAATACGGGGTCAATGAATATTGACAGCATTTCTAATGTCACATTTCAAATGATGTATGACTTTTCTATTCTCTGCTCATGCTCTACATAAGTACAAAGGCCTGAAATGTGCACACAAGGCTTTCTAAGCATGAATGAAGATTGAACAGTATATCTCTCTTTATTATTTATATAAAAAGAACTGTTGAGAACTCTAACAAATGGCATTATGCCAGTGAATGTCATACTCTTATGTAATGACAGCAGGTTTATGGTTGCTTTTTAACTTAAGCACATGCATATGCCCAGATATAATAACAGGTACTGGGAAAAGGATTCAACATAAGCAAATGTAAGCACTGTGAATGTGAAGTCATCTTGAAGGCAAGTGCAAAAAATGTGCAACATCCTGTTTCACTCCTGCAAGCGATGTGTAAGCATAAGATGCACACATTAGAAGAGCTTTGTAGTTATTTTACAGGATGGGAGTTTTTGTCCAGAATTAATTTGAGAAGATCTAATATTGTGTGCTAATAAAATGGTAACACTGCAACAAAGCAAAAAAAAAAAAATGTAATGAAAATGTTCTGTGTTTGTTTTGGAATAGTTCACTTTAAGTGTTTGAATTCCCTGCAACTGATTTAATTAAGAAAAAATCATGACAAAGATTCATTTAATTCAGAATGAGATGTCAAAATCTCAAATCAAGAAAAATTATTCTGTTTTATCAGGAATCTTTATTTATTAGATGTGAGATAGCGCCAGACTGCTATTCTGTTGTAAAATTTATTATGATGACTGAAATAATGAAATATTAAGAAATGGTCACAATGACAACAATAACTACAGCTAAATAAAGAATAACAGTCCTAGGATGTAAATATTTGGGAGAATACAGTTAGGAAATTCATAAAGGCCAAAGATGTTTCACAACAACAGGAAAAGGAAAAATATGATCTAATTGGATTAAATAGTTATTCATCGGTTAACCATTCTCAAGTTTAATTATTATTACGGCTGCATTTCCTATACTGCTTCATGAAGATTTATAATAAATGTCTGTAAAAGGGTTAATTAAATGTCTTAAGTATCATAACGTCACAGCTGCTGTCCATGGTGCTGATTAGTACAGGAACCAGAAGTTTGTGACCGATTTTACTTCCACATTGTGACATACTTCCGAGATAAACAGAATATTGATTGAGAAAAACAATTCTACTTTGAATTGATTGAATGTAGTAAAGTAGGCGTTTCATTCAGAAATTAACCACACCCTTCCAAATGTCAGTGTTAAGGATGTTACACTTATGCCCAAGCCATCAAACTGATGCCACCAGAGAAGGTCTGTTGTTTTAAAGGGGAGGAGCATTTTCAGATTTGGATTAAAATTTGTATTATATAAGCCTATTTTTCAGAAGGTAAATACAATATAAAATAAAACTAAAATAGCCTACTTAAAACCATTATATTTTTTTCCAGAAGGTACAGAACTAAAATAACATTAAATAATTGAAATAAAATAGCATTTTTAAAAAAAAAAAAAAAACAACAGGTTTTATTTAAAAACAATACAACTGCATCTGTACTAAAGCCCATGTTGCCCACTACAGTCCAATCACCACCTCTTATATCACTGTCTCATTTCGAACCCTTTTTCCTTTCTACTTCTTCCTACTCCCTTCATTCACCTGAAATCCATGGTCTGTTTCCTCTCTTATGAGACTGACAAGAGCTGCACCCAATTAAAGTGAAGGTGAAAGAAGAGGCTGCAATGTCAGCGAGACAAATTAACAACGGCACACTCAAAAATGCAAACTGACACCTGCCTGCCTTATTTTGTCACACAGAAACATCAACATTCGCAATTCAGTGTCCATGCAGTGCTTATTTGTGACTGACAGGCTGAACGGCTGCTTTTTTACTCACTGATTTATGCCACCAAGACCTCTGGAGGTCTACAGATCATAGAAAAAGAACAGACAAACTCGATCTCCCAGCTGTGAGATGAAGGCGGGCTGAAGCAGCTCAAAGAGGACCCGGTTTGCTCACTGCTGAAAGCGACAGATTAAAGCCAAACGTAGTGAGAGAGAGAGAGAGAGAGAGCATGTGTCAAAAGATTCTCAGCAGTGTTTCTGTGTCACAAGGTGATGAATCATAATTTTTCCCTTCATTAAAAGTAGCACTCCACCAAACTATGCTGCTGACTTGGTAGGCTCAAACTTGTGTCATGGATTTCAAACACTGGAGTGCCACTGACTTGATCAATATTGAGGCTCTAATGACTGGCGTTTACCGCTAAGCAAACAGTCACTTGGAATAAATGTTTTTAAGCAGGATAATTGGTCTCAAACCTCCCTCTCTACTCAATGTCAGTATAATTTGAAGTTAGAAATGTCCTTCTGGCAACCAGCATAATTGGACCAATAGTTTCAAACAGACACATAGCTTATAGACATATGAAATCAAGTATTTGTCAGAGAGTACACTCTTTTAAAAAAAAGGCGCTTCATGATGCCAAAGAACAACCTTTTTTGTCTAAATGGTTCCGTAAAGAACCTTTACCATCTGAAGAACCTTTATGTTTCACAAAAGATACTTTGTAGCGAAAGCTCTTCAGATTATAAAAAGGTAAGAAAGAGATGGTTCTTTGTGGGACTGGTTCTTCTATGGCAACTTTTTAAGCACCTTTATTTTTAAAAGTGAAAGGTCAACTAGAGGAGACCAGGGCAAGTTCTCACACAGGTAAGATGTCATCAGGGTTATATTTTAGAAATGTTTTGAAACTCAAGTCTCAAATAAAATGTGTTTTCTCTCTCTCTCTACCAGTTTTGATATTATTATTATTATTACTACTCTTATTATCTTGGCCTGAAAACATTTCAAACTTTTAATCTATATTTTCTTAGATTTAAATTTTATTTTATTGTCATTTCCCTGAGATCACAAGTCTCATTGTGACAGTATTTTTTAGCCTTTTTTGTTCTAAAAGAAACCAACCTTGATAAATATTCAGAGGCATAAAGTGTGACTATTTCCTCTATAAATTTATATCAGTTGGCTTTCAGCCATATCTTCATTTTCCCCTTTGTTTATCTTTTCCACATCATTTATTTAAAGTTTTATCTTATCTACATGAGTGAGCGTCTCGTCATGGGTCACATTGTCAAATTACTTTAAAACAATGAACTAATTTCTAGAGATGCATCTGACATGTACTGTGAAATGCTAATGAGCAGTGTGCTTCATTATCTCACTGAATGAAATACACACTGATTCACTTCTAATGAGCTAATGGAACTCAATGTCATTTAGAGCTTAGCAGCACAAATGGGCCGAAGCTGTTCAACAGGAGCCTGGATTCATTGTAGACTAAAATGACATGATGCTTTTATCTTTGAATGCTTTGCTGAGTGTGTTTTCATAAAACATGACATCTGTCAAGATCGCTGATGTCAGCGGACCTTAACGCTCCAATTTAAGATGCTTTCTTCCTCAACAATTCAAATGAAAATGTGAATGGCATCCTTCAGTTTTAGTCTATTTGATTAACTGTATTATAGCAGTGATAGCAAGAGAGGCTTTGTTCATTATTCACATTACCTCAATTACTGTGGCATTTTATTGCAGAGTGTACACCGGCAGCCTTTCATCTATAAATTTAGATTCAGATCATGAATTATTTGTTCATTTTTATATTGTATGAAGGTAACTGTATGTAGGTGAACGAAGACATTCCGCAGCAGCCTAGTTATCTAAAAATAAGTCTAAATGTTATGGTTCACTAATGATGATCGATTTTAAGAGCACAAAAAATTAAAATTAAAAAACAGGCACTGGTAAAATATATGCTACACTGTACAAAAAAAAAGTAAATTGTAAAATGTAAAAAACTGGCAGCTGTAATGTAACATGTAACAAAATTTGAAATGCAATGCAGGAAATTCTGGGAATGTCAGTTTACGTTTTTCCCTTGTAAATTTTACACAAATGTACCATTTAACAGGTTTTTACCATTTAATTTTCAGTTTTTTTACCATTAAAATCACAGTCATTTTTACAGTGTAGAATTTAATGAAATACTAATAATGTGACACTAAATGGAATGCAAAGGAAAAAAAGGTTCATGGTCAGAATTAGTGGTGGGCGATATACCGGTAGACACAATCAACCAGTAGAAAATTGTCATCTCTACACGCTCATGTGTCATGAAAACAAATTGCTTATATTTGTTAAAATGTCCATCTTTGCAAGTAATTTAGGTCTTAAATGAAAGCAAACAACTGAGAAAGAAAATGTGTAACAGTATATTAGGTTCTCTTAAAGTGACAGCAGTCTAATATTCCTGTTGTTTGGAATATTAATATAAGAAAGAAAATCTTGCACTGCTCTCGACTTAATCACTTTTGTAACTTTAATAAGAAGAAATATGTCTAATTTACACATGTAGTTGTTCTACTGTAGTGGGGTTTTTTATTGCTTTTTGTTGTTTTTGTGGTATTGGTGACAAGAATTGTTACATTTTTTAATTTTTTAAAAATGCGAGTTCTTTTGGCTTTTGGCTTCAAACAAACTTTGTATTAGTTCTAACAGACCAGCAAACATTAAGTATCATGATTGCATTACTGAGGACCTCGTGAGGGAGTTTATCAGCATCATCCAGAGCGGACAATTCTTAATATGTTTAGACGCTGAGTGTTTTTTCGCATATGACACCGTGTGCTTGTTGTTAACTCCTGTCACTGCAATGCAGAATATTTGTAAAATATTTATTGGTCTTTCTGGTTGTTATTTGTGACATAATCTTAAAAACAGCAGAGGGGTTTACAGAATATGGCCCATTCCTTTAAGTCAATTCCCCCCACCCCTTCATAAGACTATTACCATAAACAACGAAACATATCTAATGTAGCTTGAATCTTTTACATCTAAAACATCTACACAGCCTCTGCTTGTCTTGTGTGTGTGTGTGGTTGAGCCCAAACTTCGCCAATGAAATATTCATCCATTGCATAACCACCAAGGGACTTTCAGACTGAAGACTTCACCCGAGACGTACACAGAATGTTGACTTGTGCGGCAAACCGTAATGCTGTTCAATTGGACTCGATCTTCTGTTTGACTGGGCTGCAGATAAATTTGCCTGATTGGCGTGACAATTTTACAATTTGGGATCCCGATCATCCTTTTTACAGAAGAATTTAAAGAGTTAATATTTTCCACTAGTAGTTTTACAAAACAACACTTTCGTTTATTTAGTAAGATGTTATGTATTTAATCATATGTAACACACATACAAGTTCTTCATATGGCCAGTAGGTATGCAAAAGTCATCTACAGCTTTCTCAGCAGCTCCTTCAGTTATTGCCATGCACTGACATAAGCGAGCACAGAAGAACAGATAAGCTTCTCTTTGTCCTTCGTTATAATTAATCCCGTTGTCTGAGGAATTCAGGGTCGTGCAGCAGTGCATGTAATAACTGCTGTCTTTTTATTGGCAAAAACTTTGCGGGCCGCTCTGTAACGACTTGAAGGTGAGTGACAGGAAGCTGGGAGTTTTGCTCACGTTTCCTGGACTAAGAATATATCAGCAGCACTGCATGAGTCTGACATCTACTTATGAAAAGAGTTAGAAAGCGGCTGTCTAACCTGCTCTGACTTTGTATTGATAGCTAGAAATGATTCACTTTTGTTAACTGCTAAAATGTCTGAAAGTTTAAGTTGTTTTTTTTTTTTTAAAGCCTGCATGTGCTAATGAAATGCCTTTCAGAAAACAGACCTGGCTTTTCAAATTAAATCTCCATTAGTACTGATTATTGATGGTCTGAGTTTGTGTTCTGAGCAGAAGTTAATATTTTCTGGTGTGTGCAAAAATGCTGCATCACCATTTGGTGAAACATTTGACAGCTTGGCAGTGTAGAATCACTACCCTGCTTTGCTTCTTCATTTACTTCTCTCACCTTGTATGTGTGTGCGTTACGCATATTTTTTGACAGTTTTATTGGCAATCTGAAAATAAAATTCGATGCTAAATTTGCATCCCCATATGGTGATAAACAAAAAACGCTTCCAAAAACAGTAAGCTGAGATGTAAAATATTTGATGGGTGACGCACAAAAACAACAAGCACATGAGCCAGACGGACACCAGAAAGCCTTCTGCTCATGTTGCAGCTCGCTCTTTGCGACCCCTGTGCTTTGGGCACCAGCATGGGTCATTGTCAGCTTTGGGCAAAAATTGTCAACCATGAATCACTGCAGTAAAGCTATATCAGGAGCCAGTAAAAAGCATCCACAGCACTCCACAGGATTTACCTTTTGTAAACATCTCCACACAGCTAGGATGTAAGATGCTGCATAAATCCATTCACACAGACATGTTGATCCCTCTAACAATGCTATTTTTATATGGTGTCTGTAATTTATCTTTAAAATCTGAATTTTTATTACTGTGTTATTGTGTGAAATATTGCATTTGTATATTGCATTTACATTTTTACTTGTATTTATTAATAAATAAATACTGCATAAATTGTACAGTGGCAAAGCACCAGAAATGGCAGATAATTTTAAAGAGACAATTATCTATTGCAGTGTATTCATAGTGTGTTTTATGATTATAATTATAAATAGTTTGGAAATATATACAAATAGGAAGTATATAATTTATACAGAAAGTACCAGAACTGGCATAGCATTTGAAAGAGGTGCAGTTTATATAATTAATTAGGTTTCATTTACCTTTTTGTGTATTTTATAATAATTATATAATAATTATGAAATAGAAACACATATTAAGTAAATAAATAAATCAACAAATAAACACAAAGTCTGCACTTCTGCGGCAAATAATTTATACACAAGCAAACGCTTCAGAACTGGCACAAATTTTGAAACAGACAGAGCCTGTGTAAAGATGTCTTATGAAAAGCATCATGGGTAATTTTAAATTCTAGTATGCTGTAATGATGGAAATATTGAGAAGTCAGCGGTGACAACATGCAGAGTCACAAAGTCTGTGTGCTTGACAGCCAAAACCGCTTGTTGTTTTTTTTTTCTGAAAGGAAGCCAAGCGACCCATCTGTCAAAAATACATACATGCAAAAGGCTGAAAAAAAGCCTCACACAACGGGTGGCAGCCAGTGGCTGGCAACGTGACCCAAAATAACAGCTGTGTTTTTTTTATTTTTCTGTCCAGGTTCATTATGCAATTACAATGCCCATAAGAATAAACATGAGAGTGTGAAACCCAGGTGTATTGAGAGATTTAGAGCTTTCCACCTGTAATGGGACCGCAGCTTTCAGCACATTCAAGTATTTTTAACAGAAATGAAAATCGTTAAGTGGCCAGTGAGTGTTCACAGTGCTTTCCAATCAGGACTCAGTTATGATTTGAATATTCATGAACTGAATATGGTGAATGCTTATCATATGACTTAAACGGTTGGCTAATGCTGTTATACTGTCAAGCCAACAACAGATTGAGATCTGGAAACTGAACACAATAATGAACCATAGGATTGAATGATACAAAACTGATAACTGCAGCGTCCCAGCCATCTGCAACACTGATGTGAGCTATTACTGACAGAAAATGTATACTAATATATATATATATATATATATATATATATATATATATATGCGGGCTTGACCCCAATTCAGGCCAAACATAAAAGAGATCTGGAAAATATATGAATGTTCAGTTCACAAAGGTCATTGCTACAGGTTATGACAGGTGTTATGATCAAAGCTTTGACCCTGCACAGAGAGAAAGCTTGTCAGACAACCTCTAAATTTAGACTGTATATTAGTGCAAAAAGCACTTTGGTCTGTCTGTCAATCACATATATGAATTATGCTTTGCTAAAGTCCAACTATAATTACCACAAGAAAGAGAAACAGCTCAAAATTACATTTAACTGCATAAACAGATGGGGAGATGGGAGGGAGTTCTTTTTTGTAAATTCCACAGAAAAATCATTAGACTGCATATTCATCATGCCAATGTGTTATTGCATTTGTGTCGCCCATTAGTAAAGCAGACTGTGCGTATTTATCCTCAGAGATATCTCTCTGTTCCCTTTTGCAGTAGTATGAAGGGTCGGGGAAAATGAGGCAGCTGGAAACAAAGATGTGCTTTTGAAGAGACACAGACTGAATAAGTGAAGTGAGCAAATGTTTAGTCTAGGGGTTCTCAACTCCAGCCCTCGAGGTCCCTTTTCCTGCAGAGCTTGGCCTATCCTTATCAAACACACCTAAACAAACTAAACAGGGGGTCTGTACAAAAGCTGAAAAATTATGCCTTCAGAGGATCCATTCCAAGGTAGGAAGGCATCAAGGAATGTACGAATCCAAGTTATCTTCACTTTCTGTTTGCTGAGATGCCTTCATTTGATCAATTTTTGAAAGCAGCATAAAAATGTATCCTTTCGCTGCCTTTGATATCCCATAATCCTGTGTGTTCCTTTCCATGTCAGCTGAGCATCTGAAAATGGTATCTTTTAACCAACTTATTCCACATTTGATGTTATTTATAGTGGGAAATTACTATGATATTAGTTAAGTTTTCAAATTTTTGGTGTATTTCGTTGTAGATCATTAAGTCATTGTGTTGCTTCAGAAACCTTGATGAAATCCTTTCATGATTAGAGTTTTGGACACAGTTTTCTGGTTTACTAAAAATCTACAGGAAGATGGGTTTGATCGAGACTGGAGCTAAACTCTGCAAGTAGACCTCAAGTTGAGTTTAATTACTGTTGTGAGACATTTAGTCTCTTTTTAGACTGCAATTAATTTTCAGTTTTTAAGGCTGAAACTTGAAGATGATCTCCACAGGTGCCATTTTGCACAATGTAAAATGAACAATTTAGGTAGCAAAGTCATCAACAAAAGTACATAAATGTTGTTGTCACTTCAGTTTAATTAAAATTGTATTTAATGAATGGGCAGAGAGATGTTGTATTACCTCATATCCCAAAACTACACAGTATATTTTGAATTTAATCTGCACTGAATATCTCTAGTTTTTTAAGCTTTTGTCACAGCATATACTCTTTGTGTTACAGTTCATGTTGTTTGATGCAGAGAACTGGCACATAAAACTAAATTGAAAACCATAAACCTTAAAGTATAAAGACTTCTGACTCAAATAGGGATTCTGGAGGCTCGTAACTTACTTCTAGTTATAACTTTGGTTGAGGAGTATATTCAATTTGCTTTCATTATCCGTAGGCGACTGATGCAGTGACATGACAGCGTCTCGATATGCTACCATGATCACCTGAGAAACAAGAAGATTAATTAACTTTGACTGTGAAGCCATGTTCGGAACAGATGTTTAAAAAAAAAAAAAAAAAAGCTCTCAACTGTAATCTATAATTATGAATTCATGCACATTCCTCATATCTGCTGTGCACAAGTCTGTAAATGTCTTGATGAACACTCACAGATCCGTAAATGTTACGATGAAACCTCACAGACGAGCACGAAGGTTTCTGGTAGTCTATGTCATGCCTGACATGAGGGAATGTTAATTGGGAAAATAACTGCGCTAAACATTCTTGTAACAACCTGGTTCCCGACCGTCAGATTAGTGACAGATGCACAGCGGTTTCTTCTTATCCAATAGAGACAAAAGTTGAAATCTAAAAAGAAATGGGTTACTTAACATCGATCAACCATTTTAAAGATAGTTCATGTCAAAAACAAGAGTCTCAACCTACATACACAGTAACTTGTAATGTTAAACAGTTATTTCAGACCTTCAGGGAGTTGCAGAGGAAAGATACTGGAGAACTACCATTATGTACTGTATAATCAGGTGTGTAGCAGTTCCATAGAGAATTTTTTTATTTCAAATGTGAAATTTAAGAACTAAACATCACACTCTATTGACACAAATGACATTTTTAATAAATGTTTATATTAAAGAGTAGCTGCGGCATGTCAAAAATGGAAACCGGGTCAGTCAACAGAAGTAGTATCACAGCAACTGCTGCAAAATCTAAAGTGGCATTCTCATAATTCTCAGCATGACAGCTCACATTTGATGGTTATTTATTAAAATAACTACTAGATTTTTTTTTACAAGTAATGTACATTTGGGCTTTACCAAACACAACAGAAATACCAAGATGGTACACCCACACGAAGAGGGCCTCCTTCTAAATAAAAGAGCCATCACTGCAGCTGCTGTTCTAAGAATGTGTAGTGAGTGACATCTCTTCCAGCCTAAAATATAAGCATTTTAATGCTATGTAGTGCATCAGAGTGAATCAGACTTGATCGGAACTTTGAAACATGAGGAGCCAAATTTCACAAAGAGGCCTCAAGACAACAGGAAGTCATAAATCAGCCCATGATACCCTGTTGCCTGCCTGATGCAAGC
>JAUMHE010000056.1:10355128-10375636 GCA_032359235.1 Enteromius mattozi | reverse complement strand
CCGGGTTTTTTCCCAATGTATTCAGAGGGCAGACAGCAAGACGATCAAGGGGTGATGCATACGGTTTGAGATAAAAAAGAAATCGAGCTAAAATCCTGCAACATCGCATACAGCACCTTTAATAGTGCTTACACTATAATCTGGATTTTAATATCCAGCTGATGTTCTACGGCTCTTTCAGTGAATCGCAGACCAACTCCATGACCAGCCGTAAAACAGCAATTCTGTTCAAATTCTCTATAGAATCTGATTTCATTCTTTGTTTGAGCTAATTTGCTACAGCTATTTAAGCATAAGAAAAAACACTAATGAGACAGTTCAAGTCAGGGTTTCTTTGTCTTTTTTGCTGATTTGACATATCATTTAAATGAGAGTAAGGCAAGCAGTTTTTGAGATTTCAGGATTTCCCTATATTCAAATAGACAGGGCTTGGACTTGCATGCCTAAAATAGTTGGCTGAAGCAATAGCAAATATGGCCACAGAGTGAACAGACTTTCCTTGAAAGTGACTTTGGCTTTATGTTGATTCTTATGTTGTTAAATTAATGTTCATTGCATTATACTATGACAAATATCACTTCCCTCAGAGGACTTTCAATCAATTTTTTTCCATTATGAACATAAGATTGAACTGAAGAATGAATGCTGTACAGGATTCAGGCACTCACACTCACTCAGTTGATCTCTCTTTCATAATACTCTACTTAGGCTGATACTTTTAGTATACAGCTTTGAAACGTTTTACATTATACTTACTACAAATAATGTCTTTTAACATCAATGCAACCCTCAATACTCACCACCACAGCCATGCTTGAAGTGCCGTGTCATGCTCCTACTCAAGTGATATTGCTCATATATCCCACAAGAGATAAATATAGAATGCAAAATATATATATATATATATATATTCAGTTTTTTGATTCAAATAGAATTCTATTTGAAGAGATGCCTTAGGTTCATCCTGTGATTCCATTCTGTAATAATCTAATTCTGAACCACATGCCCTTTTCCTCAAAGTACATTCATTAGTGCAGTTACGGTAGTCGCAGGCTAACACTGAGTAATTCTGCTTCTTGTTCAAGGGAGATTTCAGCTCTATTTTCAAAGCCTATCGCAGATGTGCAGAAAGTGTGGTACAGCACGGTTCAAACGGCAGGAAGTGTTGAAGTCGCCGCTGCACCCATCACATGTAGGGATTACCGAACCATATGAGGCTTTTGAAGCAGCAAAGGTGAAAATCTGCCTGGCTAGCGACAAACAGGGAGTCTATTACACAACATGTAACAGAGTTAAAATACACATGGCTGGCACTACTTCAACATGCAGCAGGAACTTCCTGAAGGGCGTTCATTCTCTAAACCCAAACGATTCTTCCTTTCTGCCTGTTTGTGTGAAAGTTTGAGAGCATGCCTTTTTATCGGTTACAATTAATGTACAAATATATATTTCAGAAAACAAAATTAGTGTTCTTTACATTTTCAAGATACTCTGAGATCACTCTCCTATCCACACTGTGCGGAGCTTTCTGAGAACAGTTCCCTGTCTCTACCTGGAGATATTCCCGCAGGGTTCATGTCATGTCAGGCCCAGATTGATGTTATGCAAAGACATCCAGGCAGAAACATGACTGCATCAGAGGCCCTGAGAAAACACGGTTGGTTATAAGCATTAATATTCAAACCGCCTTAAGCAACTAAAATAGCTTCAAGATTAATTTATAATCATAACCATCTTTTAGTCCTCACTGTTGTACTGTTCTAACGTAGCCCGGTGTTTGTAAAGGATTTCACTCTGCAGTTACACTTACACTTACAGTTATAGGGCACAGGCTCTCTATGAAGTGGGTGTACTGTTTTTTTTTCTAGGGTGTTTCAAGGGCATGCAAAAATACAAAGAAAGAGTTCAGGTCTGGTGGCTGCAAGCAGCATGCCTGTGTAACTGTGAGCAAAAGTTCATTTCACTATTTTAGTTTCTTCTCTTTGTAACTAATCTAAATACTTTTACAAGGCAACATTAACCTGATCATCGACCCAGTAAATGTGTGGAAACTAAAGGGAACTGAAAGTTTACTTTCGACACACAACATTTAATGATTTATTGTATTTAGCAATCTTTAAATTCCTAAATGTTGCCACAAACATCACACATACTCGGCATGTTGTTGCTGGTGTATGGGGTCAATACCTCGAGAAAATGAGAATATCCTTGTTCTGTCCATTTCTCTATGAAACACTTAGTATGCAAGTAGTTTAAAAGTTTGTGACGATTTAAAAAAGAACATTAGTGTGTGTGTGTTGGCCTATCCTTTATTCAGCTTTCAGATGATGTATAAATCTTAATTTGGAAAAACTGACCCATATGTCTGGTTCTGTGGTCCAGGGTCACATATAGTGTACACACATATATTATATACCTGGGGCGCCACCAGAGACGTGAGCTGCCGGACCCATGGTCCGGACAAGAACCGCACCCGTGAGACAGCTGTCGGGCCAGGTTGCCGGGCTGTTGAGTCTCCTTTGACGTATTTTATTATTTTTGTTCAATAAAAGCCTCTCCGAGGCCTGACGCCACTCCCACTGTGTCTGTCGTAAGTCTTCTCCCGTGACAGTGGTGGAGAATGCAGGCAAGGCAGAGCCTGGACAGTGCAGTGGGCAACACCTGATGATGTCATCCCCTCTCGCTCGGAAGAGGTTAAGGAAAACCCTTACCGGGATGGAGGAACGACAGAGACGGCCTCCCAGCCACCGAAGGGGTAAGTGACATTTCTCTTATGGTCATTTACCCTGTGGTTGGTTGAGGCTGTCGACTAAAACCCGGTTTCTCCCACTCCCACTGTGTCTGTCGTAAGCTCCTCCCGTGACAATATATATACATATATATATATATCCCATCGAAGAAGAATACAAACAGAGGATCATTGTTATACTAGCAAACCTTTGCTTGTTTCCTGCAGTTTCCTCACATATCCCACTGTAGAAACCCTGGTTCAAACAAATCCAGTAAATAGCCATTATCAAATAGTAAATAGTTTCTCGGGTAAGTAATTAATCATTTGCATTATTAGACATTGCTATGACCCACTAAAATGTTCCTAATAAAATCTGTTTTTGTTGTTGTTGTCTTACAATAAAAAGAATCACTAAGAAACCATTTTTGTTGGCTCTATATTTAAAAACTTTCAGCATCCTGTTCCCACTATCCAGTGACTCCAAAACTAACTAGAAGACGAAGTGCTGTAGATGTTTACATACTGTGTTGTTCATATAAAAAACGTTATAGATCATTGTGATCATCTGGCAGTAAACATACTAACAGTGATGGCGAGTGGAGAAGCAAAAACAGGAGACTCGTATAAGAAGAAAAACAGATGACAAAAATAGAAGAAAGGAGAAGAAACTTGAGGCTGTGGTCTGTGTGTGGTAATGAGATGGCTGGCTGCCCACACACAATCGGAGAGAGGTGAGGACAGCAAACCCACCTCCACCCCATCTTACCCCATGCCAAAGCAGTGTCGTCCTGCCATCTCCAAAGATAATTGGCGCTGGTGGAGAGGAAGGACTTCCTGACACATACAGGCTTTTCTCAGGGTCTCAGAGTTATTTAATTAGCGTTCAATAACTCAACTTATGATGTCCACCCACGTTTATAATTATTTTGTGATGTAAAAACAAATGTGTATAATAGGCTGATCATACCTTTTTTTTTTAGGTTTATTTTTCCATCTCGGTAAAGGGCAAACTACTGTATATTAAGACTATTTTAATCTCTACATTTCTAGTCTTGGGTCTGGTCTGTGAAAATCACTTATTCAAAATAATTACACATCATGAAATGTATAATTTACTACTAAAACACATTTTGTATCATGTCAAATAATACAACAAAGATTCCTGTTAAACATTAGTTACAAAAATTACTTTCAATTTATTTTAATCCTACTTCCTGTCAGGTGTACTGTCTGTTTGGTTTTGGGTCTTCCTGGTTTTCCTTATTTGGTCATGTTCCTTGTCTTGTTTAGTTTGATTAATTAACTCTCCACCTGTGCTCCTCACCTGTTTTCAGTTCTCCCTGAGTGTTTAAAAGCCCGTTCTGTTTTGTCTTTGATTGTCGGCCCTCGAGATTCTTATTATGTGTGTGAACTACCCTGCCAGTTCGTTTGCCTGTTTGGAGAATTAAAGATTTGTCAATTTTGTGAATTCAAATCTACCTTCGTGCTTTCCTTCACCACACTTGTGACACTTCCTTACATTCAGAATTTTAATTGCAATTCTATATCCTATCTCTTTCCAATTGAAATCCAATTTGGGAATTGCATTTATATTCAAAATAAAACTTCAAAAAATAATAAATGATGTTATTAAAATAATAAAAAATTAAATCCTTCCATATCAAAACTTTTGAATATTTTTGGAAAAAGTCTTGTATGCTCAAGGCTACATTTAATTTAAGTACAATAAAACAGTTATACTATGAAATATCCTTTTCCATTTCTTGAATATATTTTAATTTAAAGTCTTCAGTGTCAAATTATCCTTTAGAAATCATTGTAAAATGCATCCCAATTTGGTTGTACTGAATTGCTTAATATTTCTAAAGAAAATGTGATCATTTGAATCAAAAGTAACAGTAAAGACATTGTTAAAAAAGATTTATTATTTCAAATAAACGTTCTTTAAATTTTCTATTCATGAATTTAATGTATTCTTGTTGAGTCTAATGTATACAAGTACAATATAACCAATTCTAATGTTTTAAACAGTAATGTAGTAACAGAAGAAACACTGATAACTAATAAGTGCACTAACCAGTAGACAGATTTTAACTTCATATAGCCATTAGTTATCTAAATAACCCGTGAAAAGATTCTTGTAAAAGCAGCAAACCCATGTTCAGACCCAGAATGCACTTGTGTCCTGTAGTTTTGGCATTGAGTTTTTCTTCCACAGCTCTCTTCTAAATCAGATAGAGGCCTGACTCTAAGCTCTGATGGCCTCATCTCCGCCAGAGTAAGACTTTCATTACTGTCGGCTGTGTCACCTGCAGCAGACGTCCGGGCGATAAGCCAGAGATGCCATCACTGACATCCCAATCACATTAAATCCGAATCCCCACCCTCTGCCCTCCCTCGGAAAGAAGGGCTGGAATCTCCAGACGCCTGACAGCCCTGATCTGGCTGACTAAATGACAGTCTCCCATGTATTAAGAGTAGAGTTGTGGTGGATAAGGTTAGATTAGGTGTCTCTGAGTGAGAGACGAGCAAGTTTGTTCTTCAAGAACTGACTTTTCTTTCTCTGCTTTCTCCTGTAAGAGTGTTTCTGACAAAAGTCTTCCTCTAGAGCCTCAAGCACCGGCTCTGCCTCACAGTCTTTTTTGAAGTAGGAGGTAATATAATTTGTGTGACAAATGGCCTGATGAAATGTTCATATAATGTACATGGTTCAATTTTGTTCTCTCTCCTCTGTCTACACTTGCATTTTTGTTCTCATTTGGTATCTGTGGAGATACCTGTGAGATTACAGATCTAACACTCACCTCTCACACTGCTCAGCCAACGTGATCTCATGATAATTTGTATACATTTTATGTAAAAGTTTGTTCTATAAAACGTACATTTACTTACGTTTTTACAGGCACTAAAGCATACAATAATGATGTATTTTCAGCATCTAAACGTACAAATTCTTACGTATTTTCAGCTTTTTAACGTACAAAACTGACGTATTGACTACACATAAAAATGAATTCTGATGAATACTGAAATCGAGGCATTAATTTGATTATTTTTGTGTTTTTTTAATTGTCATATCAATGACCTTGTTTGCAACTGCATTATTAAACTGTTTAACGGTACTTCATATGAAATGACATTTCATTCTGTTCTGTGATTTCTGCTGCCAGCTCATTTCCAAAAATAGGCCTTTATAATGTTAAACAAGACTTAATTTTGAACCCTTAAAATAAGTAATATTTCTGCAAGTTACTTGTCATTTAAAGTCTATGTTCCATGGGCCACAACAAGGGTTTTCTCTGCTGTGAATACACAAAAATGCAACAATTACAAATAAAACAATTTTATTTGCGCACTGTAATCCTATTCTTTTGCATCCATACGACTGCAAGGAACACACCCAAATCCAAGCCTTTATTCGGCGATCTTCATCCCTATCTGAGCAGCGAGTGAAGACGTGACTATAAACAGCAAAGTCCATGCCAGACTGACAAGTTCGTTACAAATTCAAATAGTTCGTCACAGATTGCAACATGCCGTGTTTCTGGTTAAGTGTATTCAAATGATGCGCGCGTCTTCATGAGTACACTGAGGGTGTACTAACACTAGGCATGGTTGCCGTGAATCGGGCCCGACTACGATTGTCTGGCCTGCACTCACATAGGGTTTCAGCATTCATGCCGGAGCACGCTTACGTTATTATGGTGCGACAGTTTCAGGATAAACAGGAAGAACGGTGCTCTTGCTGACCGCAATGGAGTCCATCGCTCTGTTTACTTTGTGGATAGTAATTTTGAGTATACTGAACTGAAATGTAGATGTTTATTTTTAAAGTATTATATGTACAAAATATTTAAATAAACTTCTGTTAAAAAAAAACAAACACTTTACTTGCATTTAATGTGTGCTCTATTGGTCCAGTAGTTTTTAGATGAACATTGTTTTCCTTCATCATGCCATTGCTTTCCTTAAAAAAATACTCTAGCCAAAAATAAAAGTTCTATCATTGTTTGCTTGCCCTGTCTCTTTTCTTTATTCCGATAAACAAAAGTCCATATAATGCAAGTCTACAGGAAAGTTGATGCCACACAAAAAGCACACAAAGCAAACACAATGGTAAACAATACAACCCCAGTTGATGAATCTAAATGTTTATAGAAGCGAAACGACAGGTGTTGTGAGAAAAAAAGAAGAAGAAAACTTTTAGATTATCAGTTTTAGACAATAGTTTTGAAAAGATTAATGAGTTGAAAATGGCAGAATGTTGGAGGTTCCTTAGACTTGCATTATAGCCTATATAAATTTTTTTCCTAATTTTCTTTTTGCTTGTGTTCATCTGAAAAACTTACATCTAGCACAGCATAAGGTTGTGTGAATGTTGTCCAACGCTGTACATGCTGTACATTTTTCTTCAGGACAGTTATGCAGATGACAACGGAATAGCAGCAAAGCGTTTATCGTGAAATTACTGTCCCTTAATGCTTTCTAAGCCCTGGGCTTCTGTGATGAGGACACCCTGGTGAAAGTGAAGCCTTGGATTACTCCGAAAGCCAAAGCCCTGTCATCTCACCTGTCATGCATGGCCAAACACAAAGTATGGAGTGACTAGTGCTTCAACACTTTATAAAGGGTGAAAAAAGGAGAAAGACTGTTAAAGCATCAGATTTACAGAATCAGAACTGCAAGCAAACATCAGTGCAGCTAAATATGAATTTATTGTTTAATCATTTTACAGCTGTAATTTCCACGTGTGACCAGATATTCTTTCTAAAAACATCAAAAGACAATGCATAATAGTAATATATGGATGTCAGCCTCCTGTGATTTTACACAGTGGGATTTGGCATATTTGATATTCCATGAACTGTTAGAGTCAGTTTGTTTAAAAATTCTTAATTTACACTGTTGGTGACAAAGAGGAAAATAATTACTTCGACTTTAATTAACAGTCCATCTTTTACTAGCAGGCATTGAGGTCAAAAAGCCATTACATGATTCTCCTAAAATTAATTTTTTAAAAAATAAAAAAATGAAATAATTTTCCACAGACAATAAGCAGTTATAGCTACTTGACTTTTAATTAGAAATGCCTGATACATCAGTCACTTATCAGTTTTTAAAAAATTTTTGTTAACAAAAAATATTTGTTTTATGTATTGGCATGAGTTAATGTTGAATATTTAATTGTACATGCTCATATACTTTACTTTTATTGTCATCTAATGCTCATTTTAAACCGTCAATTCAATTTATTCATTAAATCTTTAAAAAGCACTAATAATGTAATAATGCTACTCAAAGTAGATTTTAAAATTAATCATTTCAAAAAGTTTTTAATAATGTATTTAAAACACATAACTTTTATATTGGTAATTTATCTGTTATCAGAAAGAACATTGATTTTAATAGATATTGTAATGGTTTATAGACATGAGGATTATTTTAAACCTGTTTAATAAGGCTGTTTACATCTGGCTGTCAGATTTCTGTCAGTTACTTTTTATTAAACACCAGAAATATAAGACACATAGCATTTCGAAACAGCAAAAAAGCATAAAATGTAAAAGATAGTTATAGTTACCATCTGAAACATGATGTCTCATCAGCATTCCTCTCACGATGTCAACTCTGTCACCTGTTACCATAACAGCCATCTGTGCTGCACATCAGCGCACAACAGCTTTCAGAAACATGATCTCAAATTATCAGGACCTATCATAAATAAATAAAAAAATCCTTTATTTCAAACATCTTTTGCTTAAAACTGATTGAAACAACATTAATGCATAATATAATTAATGAGTTCAAAAATATATGCTATTGTTTGCGTGAACTAGGCCTACATGTACTTCTAGCAGTACTCTGGTATTAAAAATGTAGAGCACAATCTGCCACAGAATGAGTCTTAATTTGAAGATATTAAGGTTCTTCAGATAGTGGTAACATGGTAATATCTCATGACCTTTGGTATACTATAATATCACCTGAAACCAAAAGGTTTTTAATGGTTTAACCTTTGTCATGTTATGAAGATAATGCAGTTCATTGAATTCCCTATTACTCTTTATTACCAAAGCCTGGAAATACAGCCTAGAAACAGCCTTTTTTCTCAAATTTACTCTCTTCTTTGCTTTCTAGTCTTTGTGCATTCTGTTTTGATCAGCAACAAAAGTTATTTCCTACAAGGAAAAGTAAAACAAGTCTCATTATTATTAAAAGGCAGTTCGAAACCAGCCAGGATTTGCTCAAGGCTTATCAGATTCTACTGCTGATGTCTGGATTGACTAATTCTTGATCTGAGCTGGTGAAATGACATTTTTGCATGGGCAGCCACTGGGTAGCTGTTCCCTCTGGAAGCAGCCTGTGCATGCATTATTAATATTGCCGATACGCATCGACTTTAATGGCTTGCTTTGAAAAGAGTAAGAACTTTTCCAGCTCCTTAAGAAAAGGGATGTACATCCTCCTGACCCAGAGCAATTAATGGAAAAGTGTTACAGAGGACATTTGTGGGTCAAATGTGTAGATCCTAATTATTAAATATTTGGTTTTTAAACCTAATAATATTAATAATAACTGCAAAACATTTAATATTGCAAATATCGTTTATTTGCAGATGTTGCTTGTTTTGACGCATTATGTAATGCAGATACATTCATACATTTGTAAATTTGTGGCTTCAAGGAATAGTTCACCCGATAATTTAAATTAGCTGAAAATGTACTCACCCTCAGGCCATGTATGTAAATGAGTTTGTGTCTTCATCTGAACAGATTGGGAGAAATTTATCATTACATCACTTGCTCGCTAATGGATTCTCTACAGTGAATATGAGTTCAGACAGCTGATAAATCCATCACAATAATCCACAAGTAAATCAAGTAAATCAATTAATATCCATAATACATAACACTTTCTCCCTTTTGTCCACTCACATTAAAATCTTCTGACATATTTATTTTGGACTGTTTTTGCTTGCAAATTATGCTTGATCTGTGCATATTTTTCTCCTGATTCAAACAAGATGACTTTTTGACTGAGTATCATCAGTTTATAGTTAAATTTGTTTATCATAAACATACATTGTTTTGCTTCAGAAAACATTGATGGACAGCAGTCGTGTCATTTACTTGTTGGCTATTATGATGTTTTTATCAGCTGTTTGGACACTTATTCTGACAGCACCCATTCACTGCAGATGATCCATTAGTGAGCAAAAGTAAAATGCAACCTGATCTCATAAAAATATGTTCCTCTGTGTACTTTTTAGCAATACTGTTTTTATGTTCCTTACAGCACATTTTTGGTGAAGTTTCAAAGAGAAATGTAACACTTAAACACAGGTTCAATATGTGAACCCCTGGCACACTGTTATTATGTTGATATACTGTAGGTATGTATTGCGGCAGTTCAGAATTAACTCCTGCTAAAAGTTAATGCTGGAAATAAGCCCTAGAACAAATCCAACCCTAAACCTACCTGATAGTGTTAACAAATGCAAAACTGATATAAAAAAGCATTTGTTGATGCAAACCGTGCCATTTCAACTTCCTTTTACACAGATTTAAACTGCTTTGTCAAACCCTAGTTACATGGAATTCGAACCAGAGCTCCTCGCCTCTCAAGTACATCTCTGTACTTCATGAGCTGCCAAATAAAACCTACTGTCTATGAAAACCCATAGATATGAAGCTGGATATGTGTGATGATAATGTTCAAAAGCATCAGTTTTTAAATATCCCAGCATATTAATATTGTTTTGAAGTCATAACATGATATTCTTCAAGTAGTTGTGCGAAGATTACTCTTTATTAATTTAAAACTCTGTAAATTTGTGTGAAAAGCAATAAAAGGTGTGAGAGTTTTACTGCCTCTAGTGTTAATTTCTTTTGGAAACTGCAGTGATATGCACTTGTTGGTGTGTTTTCACGTCTCGCTAAAAAGTGCACCAAGGTACATTTATGCCTTGAGCAGGTAGCAAGTTTTGGTAAGTTTTTGATGGTGTGTGACTAAATGTTCTGTAGTGAGCTATTCCATTTAGCTTTGCAATTTGGCTAATGCATGTATCCCACAGATGTGTAAAAATATGACATTGAATTCCATTGCATTTACATTGTTGTGACATTAGTGTGCTGTTTATTTTTTTAGTACTGTGCAGCAACTCTGTGTCTTTGCTCTCTAGACAGAGGACTGTTTTCCGTGTGTGTCCGTTCATCTGTGCCCTGCAGGCAGTGTAATTAACCCTCTATCGATCAGCCCATGTACACCCTGCAGTGAGGCGGCCCGTGATAACTGTGTGTTGCTGGGCTTCTCCATGTGTGCTCTCAATTCATATTTAATCAATATTCCATTAAAGTTGTGTTTCTACAAAAGCCCAAAATGATCTGAGCGGGGCTGGTAAAGCAGCCAATGTGGCTTTGTTTTTTTGGTTGGACAATTCAGCAAGTTTTTAGATCTGTCCTGAGTAGCCAGCCAGGGGAGGATAATCCTACGATGTCGACGTGACTGAGGGGAAAGTATTGGATGGTCAAACGTTAAGGCCATCGATTAAGAGTTTTGCTGTCACTGCTGTGGCCTTTGTCTGTCAGTGGTGACAAATTAGTCCCCTGTGGTAAATATAAGACCCTTGTGGACATCCAGAGGCAACGTTTGTAAAGATCAGAAGAGGTTTTTGCTGTTAACTGATTATCATTCAATATGCAACATACAGGAGGTTTGGAAAACCCAATGCCAGGCAGAAAAGAGAAAAAAAAAATCTGCTTTGCCATGGATGCTTCTTTTCTTCTGTCGGTCATCCTAGAAACACCTGCCATTCTAAACATCACTCTCACTTTTTCCCTCTTACCTGATGAATTTATCAGATTAGGTAGTTTTTATGACAAAGCTGCATCCGTATTCTAGTAACTATATGCCTTGTGTATGGAAGAGCTCTTGTGACAGGAGTTGTCTGGCAGCAGCTGCCCTGACAGGCTGTCACAGAGCAGAGATGAGCAGCAGCAGTTTGGTAAATGATTAAATGCTTCACGCTGTACTGAATACATAACAGGCCTCTCACAATCACTGCATATCATTTCAGGCAGTTTCATGAAAGCAATATTATATATTTTTTTATTTACATACTTTTTTTTTTTTTTTTTTACTTATTTGTACATACTGTGTTGATTTTAGGCCAGAATATAGATTAAGATTTGATTCTGATTCACTAGCTCTCAATTTAGTTCCATTGTTATTTAGGCATAAGTTACAATCTTCATTTGCTTATGATTCTTTCTCTGACAGACTGTTTTTTGGCATTTGGTCAGGATGTACTAAAGACACGCAGTGAAGAATTAGCGCTGAAAAGGCATGGCCAGTTATTTTTGCACCTGAACTTATTGAATATGCATTTATAGGACTTTCCCTTTCAGATGCAAATTTTATGGGAGGAGAATATTAAAATGAATCACGCAACGTGATTTACATTTGAGCTTGTCAAATTACTGGTATTTGCACCAATATTGTAAGCCCCAAAAAGCATGTATTTTGCGCCTGTGTTGTAGATAACCCAGATGATCATCAGCTCTGATTATTTGCAACTATGCCAATTTGCACTGCTCTTGGTGTATTGCGTCGGTCGATATGTAAATCAGTTGTTGCATCTGTGTTCTTTAATTTGCACGTTGTCAGTAATGCCACAGCCATCTTATTGCTGTCTAAAAAAATCAAGCCCTAAATCTTAAAAAAGGCCTAAGGATTTTTAAAAACTTTTAGCTCATAGCACATTGACAGTGTCCTTATTTCTAACACCGGAATATACCTTGGACAGACTTGACAGTTTTTGAGACTTTTTGAACTTCCAGAACTCAATTTCTTCAATGGGAGATCATTTAAAAAGTTGTTAGAGCTACAATAAGATATATTGGAGTTCAGGTGGGTCTTTTCAACTTGTGAAATTGAATTTTACAATACTAATGAATTAGTAACAAGTCATTTATCAACCATTTACATAGTGGCTTATGCAAAATTAATACCCTCTGAATAAGTTATTAACAGGAACTTGTAAAAATGGTTCTGGGAGGCTCACTGCCATTGTTAAATATTAAGGAAAAGCAGAGGCAATGACAAAACTTCTGCTGAGCCAGCCTGATCTCATGTTTAAACGTATTAATATGTTACATTTACAAGCATAAAACGTACTGTTGCTAAATCATGCAATTTAGACGTATTTTTTTATATAATTAAGGTATTTGTATAAGTGCATTTTTATCGTTTTGTCAATAAGCAATTTAGATTTTTAGATCCCTTAACCTACCCTAAACCTAAACCTAGCCAGTTTATAGAAAATATGCCAATGAGCGTTCGATTATCCTGCCGTAAAACCTGTCGTTTGAAGCGGAAACATTTGAATTTGTAACGAACGCGTCAGTCCGGCGTGGACTTTGCTGTTCACGGTCACATCTTCTCTCGCTGCTCAGATAGGGATGAAGATCGCCGAGTAAAGGCTTGGATTTGGGTGTGTTCCTTGCAGTCGTATGGATGCAAAAGAATAGGATTACAGTGCACAAATAAAATTGTTTCATTTTGTAATTGTTGCATTTTTGTGTATTCACAGCATGTCAGAGAAAACCCCTGTTGTGGCCCATGGCACATAGACATTAAATGACAAGTAACTTGCAGAAATGTTATTTATTTTAGGGGTTTAAAATTAAGTCTTGTTTAACATTATAAAGGCCTATTTTTGGAAACGAGCTGGCAGCAGAAATCACAGAACAGAATGAAACGTCATTTCATATGAAGTACCGTTAAACAGTTTAATAATGCAGTTGCAAACATGGTCATTGATATGACAATTAAAAAAAACACAAAAATAATCAAATTAATGCCTCGATTTCAGTATTCATCAGAATTCATTTTTATGTGTAGTCAATATGTCAGTTTTGTACGTTAAAAAGCTGAAAATACGTAAGAATTTGTACGTTTAGATGCTGAAAATACGTCAGTATTGTACGTTTTAGTGCCTGTAAAAATGTAAGTAAATGTACGTTTTATAGAACAAACTTTTACATAAAATTCATGAGATCACGTTGCAGCCCGTTTGTGACTGAATATTGTAACCTTAAAGCAACACCCTGCTAGGGACTGCAGAAGCAAATTTACTTTATAATTTGTCTCAGGCAGAATCCTTTTTTGTGCATTGTCCCTGTATAAATAAATGAAATAAACTAAATTAAACTGCCACAACAAATGCATATATATTCCTCTGCTCATAAATAAGGTGCTCGTAGCTCCATAAGGGCACTGGGATTTGTCATTTTCATACATGATTTTCATTTTCAACACCTTCTTTTTAGAAATAAGATTAAGAATCGATTTCAATAAATTTATGAATAATGAATTCACAATAAACATTATATACCTTTGTCCATCTTGCATGGTCTAAATTATTCTGTTATTTGTACATGGGTTATTATTTTGTGTTGTTGCTGAATAACCATATTTATTAGAGGATAAAGACAGGGGCAGGGTTATATGCACTTGCATCAGAACCGGGATCACTGAGTAAAATTGCTAAACAGCTACAGTGCCAATATATTGGTTTGTCTGAATCATTATTTGAAAGACGACACCTGCTCTCAGACTATGTGTACAGCAGGAGGCTGCATGTATTTTGACTCCTGTTGCTGCATCCTTTCTTTCAGTTTGCACATTCTGCTCAGGTCATCACACTCAAACCCGCAAACACACATACACACACTTTTTGCCATCTTGTAGTCCTCCTCCTCCTCAATGTGACATTGAGCAGTCTGCTCTCTCTGCCCGAGACCAGCCCTCTCTCCAGCAATATTTCTTCACGCCATCGAAATGTTGCTCCTGCCGAGGGAGTTTCAGAGCCGCACGTGCTGCCTGGGCTTCACACGGAGTATGTGACACTAACCGCAAGACAGCGCGTGCGAGATGACTACTGTGGCGTCATTAAGAGCGGTTCATTTGCCATAAATCCTAAAGAAAGTCCTGCTAATCCCTGCCGAGGAAGAAAAGGGGAGTGTGCGACAGGCTGTGGACCAGCACGCTGTAAAAGTCATCGCTTTTCACAGCCTTCGTGGCACAGGAGTTCTCTCACTCCACACCAAGCCATTAACTCCTCTTTATGGGCCACCATGGGGCCACAACTGTGGCCCATAATCCTCCCTGCCACCTTCACTTGCCCTTCTTAACATCCACAGGCAGATCAGAAGACCCACTGTGCACTCTGAAAGTGCCATTTTGCTATGAAGCAGGTCTATATTTGTTGCGTGACTTTGTTTATGATTATTATTGTTGAAATGTCACAGCAGAGATGTCCTGTCAGTCGAAATTGTGGCCCGCCCAAGTAAAGTCTATGTGTGGGAAGCACTCATTAATAAAAATACACTGTTCATTGTTAGTCCAATGACTTTTGTTGCACAACTTTTGATTTTTATATTGTATATTGTATTAGTAAATGTTTAACTAAGATTGATAAACTCTTTAAACTCTTATTTTGCATTGTTAGTTTATGTTAACTAATGTAGTTAACTAATGCTGACAAACGGAATCTCATTGTAAAGTATTACCAACATTTATTCCTGTGATGGCAAAACTGAATTTTTGTCAGTCATTACTCAAGTCTTTAGGTTCACATGATTCTTAAAAAAAATGTTTCTAATTTGCTGTTCCAGAAACAAAAAAAATGTAAGAAATAATTTGTATATTATAAATGTATCAGCTGAACCCAAACATTTGAACATTAGTATGCTCCAAAGTTAAAGAAAAAATGGGTGCATCAAATGTAAACTTTCGAGATGAAGTTTCTTATGTATACATTTATGGGTTATTTTGATACAATGTATGACAAAGAATTTTTAACAGTGTAAAATGGTAAAATTTAATGTTTACTACCGCAAAATAATGCCTCATGTAGGTTTATAATATAATCTTAAAAGTTAAAGTTCTTGTTCATGATCACATTCAACAAATTCAACCCTGTTATCGTCAAACATAGCAATGAAGGAAACAGAATAGCTCACAGAACAAGTACTCTGTATAGGCAAATTTAAGAGACAGAAGCTGGAAACTTCTCTGCTCAGCTGCCACAACTTCTGCGATATCCATATGTTGCAGCAAGCAAGAATAAACCTTAGTTTTATAGAAGCTAGAACTGACTTCTGATCTAGTCTCACAAAGCTACTTTCTTCTCATCTTTTTATATCCCTCCTTAATCCACATCTATCCTCCTCAGCCATCTATCTTTCACATACACACATGCACGCACATACAGTTCCTCAGATCTCTGCTGGGTTCATGTACCTGCTGCTCTGTGTTGGAGTAGAAGCTAGCAGAGATGACTAACCTTCGTGACAGGTACCCTGCTTGGCACTGCTGCATACGCATATTGCTTTTCTGATCTTTAATGAGTAATCTACAGGCTTGACACTAATTTAAGTGCTTGCACTCTGCTTGTTTGCTGAAGATTTTAGAAGTCGCTTCAAGACGTAGCCAGAGACTTCAAACGCAGAAAGGCAACGCAGCGAAAGAAAACAGAATGACAGCACTGAGTCTCTAGAGCTGTTTGACTAATTTTCAGCCTGGAGTCACCTTCAATTTGCAGAAAACATGCTTCAGATGGCAAACATAATCTCACTGTTATCCGTAAAACTGTGTCTTGTACAAAACGCTGCCCTACTGTGCCTGCTCACAGCCATTTGGTCATCAATGTCAGGGAAAAACAGGGGAAAAGCAGACTGAGAGGAAGCCCACCGTGCAAAAGAGAGAGAGAGAGTGCGAGCAATTTTAAAGGTACAATATCGCCCTCTGCAGGCAAGAATACAACAAACGCTAGAGGGAACAGATCAACATCTCATTTCAGAATCATTTTAGGATCAGGGAAATATAAAATAAATCTGATCAAGATGGAGAATACAATGGTAATAGTGCAGTGCGACCATATTTCTCAACAACAAGAATAGAAATTGTTGGGCTGTTATCTGTAGCACACTTCCCAGGCATGGCAGCGGTGCAGGAAGCTGTTGTAACAGATTTGTGAGAGTCTTTCTTTACTGTCAAGATTCCAGTAGCATTGTTCTCTGCTTTTGTGTTAGGCCAGGCATTTTCCACATAGAATGTCACGGAAATTAATTTGCTATCTTGGGTTTACATGTACAGGAGCTAATAGAGAAATGCAGGAACCATCATACAGCTGAAAAAATGCTACACTGTTAAATATAAACTATTAGTTTAAAAAAGTTCAGCAGATGGCATGCAGTTTACAAATTAGACATTCAGATTCAATCATCAGCCACAACATTAAAACCACTTGCTTAATATTCTGTCCCCTTCGTGCTGCCAAAGCTGCTCTGATTTCATCAAGGCATGGACTCCACAAAACACCTGAACATGTCCTGTGGTGTCTGGCACCAAACATTAGTAAGACATTCGAATTTATTGGGCCAGCTCATCCCACGGATACCCAAGAATGATGTTCCTCAAACCATTCCTGAACAACTGTTGGCATGTGGCAGGTTGCATTATTCAGCTGAAAAAGGCCACTGACACCAGGGAACAGCATTGCCATGAAAGACTTCAATGGGTTTGCAACATCTTTTATATCAGGACTGTTTTACAGGATCTTTTATATCAGGACATCCACCGTATCGCCATATGCATTGGCAGTAGCAAGTTCCTGTACTTACTTGCAGTGTAGACCAATGATCTACACTTTGGAGTCTTAACAAAGAAAACATACCTGTTCATACAAGCTCTGGAAGATGACTTGTCATGTTTTCCAAGGGCTTGTAATCCAAAAATCTGCACATTTGCTGAAATAATGGATTTTCATATGTTTAAATACATAGATAAGACCAGTCAAAACTTTTTAACAAAATCTGTTTACACACATAGCCAGAGGCCACTCTATTATGACCCACGAAGAAGAAAGATGATGAAATATGTGGATGTATCATGTTTAGTTGGTAAAATGTTTAGTAAGGTGAAATATTAAGTAAACAAATACATGATGTTTTATAAGAACGTAATATATATTCAGGGAAATGTTGAAGCAGGTGTATTCTATGGCATTACGTACAAGACAAAAGGACTTTTTGTATTTTAAGCAGTCTTTTCTATTTAAACAAATTTTTCAATATCATACATGCATTTAGCTCCCAAACTAATATATGCACCTGTTATTTGGTGTCATGCTTTTATTTTTTCTTTCCTTTTGACGTGAGAAACCATGACTATGAGAAACAGTAAAATATTAAAACAGCAAATTACTTTTTGGTCTTGACTTGGATAATAGGCAGTAGGCCTGCAGAAAGATTTGTATACATATTTAAGATACTAAAAAATTTATGTATACAATTAGTAACAAAACTGTGAAAGTGTGAAATACACAAAGTCATTGTGATACAACTCAGCACAACTGCCAGTATGATGGTCTCAGTGATACATGTACCAGAGCCGGTGACAGTGGAGAAGGGATTTTGATGCAATCAGAAAATTTTGACAAGTACTCAATGCTGTATTTGAAGTCCAGCTACAGAAAAATCTCTCTGCCATTTCCAATCTTGCTGCACACACTTTTCCAGAGCCTTAATATGGTAGGTTTCAGTTTGCTTGGTTGTTCCATAGATCTTTGATCTAAGCAGAGGACTGGAAAACTAACATGCATAAGCTTTGTAGCTCTAAGCATTGTGCCTCAATGTTTTTTGAGCATTTGCTCTCTAATTTTCAGTCATTATTGATGGAGGTAGTTACACACTAAATATGTAAAATCACAAAGAAATACACTAGGGGAATAAAATCCCCAATTCCCACTGTAAGCAAGACAATATTGCCATCAGCATATGACAGAGAAACGCACTGTAAAACAGAGAAAAAATTTTATATATATGTTTTTTCTCTAACAGAGAGCAAAATGCCAAGTCTGCTCCAGAGTGTGACACGTCCTGATTTTGCCAAGTTCGATATATCCTTAGATCAACATATTTTGTATATAACAACTGGAACAACATTTTAATGCAAAAATATAGTCTTGACCATATCTCTACACCTAAACCTAACCTTACCCATGAGTAATGCCTAAAATCTGAGGAAATAATAGATGACTGATACTGATGTACAAGCACCAAACAGATAGTAAGCCTAAACTTCACAAAAACTGTAAACTGTTTCTTCAAATCACAATGTTGTCCCAGGGTCAACAAATATGTTGACGCAGGGACATGTTGCACTTGGTAAAATCAGGTTAGTGGCAGAGTGTGCAATCCCAGAGTCCGCTCCAGAGCACAATCCCTGAGTCCGCTCCAGAAAGCAAAATTCCTGAATCCGCTCCAGAGAGCACAATTCCCGAGTCAACTCCAGATCACAATCCCCGAATCTGCTCCAGAGTGCAAAAACCCAGAATCCACTCCAGAAATCGAAATACCCAAATCTGCCCCAGATCACAATTTCTGAATCCGTTCCAGAGATCAAAATTCCCGAATCCACTTCAGAGAGCAAAAACCCAGGATTCACTCCAGAAATTAAAATACCCTGCTCCAGATCAAAATCCCTGAATCCGCTCCAGAGAGCGCATTTCCCGAATCCACTCTAGAGAGTGCAATCCTTGAGTCCACTCCAGACCAGAATTTAGTTGGCTTGGAAAACATTATGTGTTTTTTTTATTAAGCAGTTTTTCTGATGGAAATTGTTGGCTGCTCTCGCAAATGTAGGTGAATTTACGATTCCCATAATGTAGTGGAAACTTCACACACACACAAAAAAAAAACAAAAAAGCTGATTTCATTTATGTTTTGTCATATACAGCCAAATAAATTTTTTTGTTTAGTGTTCATTTAATCTTCTAGTTGATTCTAGCTTGGAGGATTGATCACATCCATAAAAGATTAATAGCCTAGCAATATTCTGCAATGTTTTGAAAAAGCAGCTCTTTCAGATCTTCACAAAAGGCAGTTTACTGAGAGGAAATAACTCTCTTCTCTCCTTCCCCTTCTTTACACCCTATTTTCATCTCCGTCTGTCTCATGTCATCATCTGATCAATGAGAGGGCAGGATGGCAGCCTCCACCCCATGGCTTGGTGTTTTATGTTTCCGTCTGTTAGGAGGGGTGTTTCCTCCATCTCTGCGTATCACTTTACATTATGCTCACATGCAGGATTTTGCTTCCCATGTACAGTCAGACCACAGCAGGTTATGGATGGGGTCCATTTGTCAACACTCATGACAAGACCTTCAAAAGCACCTCTGACTGTGGTACAATCTATCACCATCTTTAAATAAATACTCTGGTTATGCCTCACAAGATTTGTTAGCATGTTATGTTGTTTCTATAGTACACAAGCTGAAATAAATGCATAAATATATACACTGTAAAATCTAACAAACGTGCTAACTTAATTATTTTTGTTGACTTTACTTAAAGTGCTATTGTTAGCTTACCTTACTGATGTAGATCTATTAAATCTTACTATTTGTGCTAAAAGTAGTAGTTACTCAAATAGCCCCAGTAAGCGTTACATGATTTGTTTAAGTGCTGTGCAAACTATGTGACCACTGACATCATCAGGGTTTGGATTGAGAACTTTCTGATCAACCGCCATCTTGTCTTGTGGAAGACCTCGGCTGATAAACAATACAACTGGTGAGTATTTATACATATAAATTTGAGTTTAATGTTAGGGAACTTGTTTGCTTGATGTTAAACGAGCTGCGCAAAATCACGCTGATAATGAACCCGAATTTGCGCAGCTAATCAGTGAACAACGGCTCTGCGTAGTGA
>JAUMHE010000056.1:10328170-10355028 GCA_032359235.1 Enteromius mattozi | reverse complement strand
TCAGACTCCTTGTGCAGACAATAATCTCACTGCATTATTACAATTAATGACAAAAATAATGTTTGGAAATGTAAACTAATATTTCCAACTGACACGCTACCACAAAAGATAGAAATAACCCACTTAAATCCATTTTTTGTTGGTGAAAATACTAAGACTTTTGCACAGTACTGTATATTCTGTTTATTTTTTCTTGCATAAAACTAGTCTGGCACCTACCAGAACTCTTAAAAGGTCATATGATGTTGCTAACAATAACATTATTTTATGTATTTGGTTTAATGCAATGTTTTTATGCAGATTAAGGTTTCACAAACACATTATGTTCCACATACTGTACATTATTGTTGCCCCTCTAAGCTCATCATTCAAAGAAGTGAGGTGTGCTCTGATTGGCCAGCTATCCAGTGTGTTTTAATTAGGCAAATACCTGAAGCGCCAGACTGTCCTTGCAAAGTTGGAATTGCCCCACTTTATAGTCTTTGTACACAGCCACAGCTTTGTGCACGGCTACTCTATCAAGTTCAGGAATTAGTTCTCAGTAAAAATGTGCTGAGCACATCTGAATAATGGGTTGAACTGTTTTGGAACAGTGTTGTAACAACTTAACTACTGATTTCGAATTACTGGTTTGAGTGGTGTTATGAAAATTATCCCACACAGTGATGTAGAGAAGTGGGGGCCTGTTTAAACGAGGTTGTTTAGTTCCTGAAGGCATTGTTGGGTCTTAACTTTTATAAAGAATATCTCTTTGGGTTTGAGACTTTAGTCTTTGCAACTTTAGGGATCTTATCTATGCACAGATGGCTTGTAACACTCCAAAGAGAAAGCTTGAAAAAACTCACCATGTAGCCCCTTTAATAGTATTAGATGTCTGATAATGCAGTGTGTTTTTTAATTTGCAGTTCTGTCACTTTTCTGCCTGAGCCGGTAGTTACAGTAGTGCTTAATGGTCATTGGAAAAATGGATTTAGTGGAATACACATACATCTTCATAAAAATCACCTTGATTAATAGATGTATGAGTGATTTACCATGGCTTACATTGATTGTCGGTCCAGTGTGAGAAGTAAGTGTTGTCCAACTTGACCACTCCTTTTTCACTCCTCCTTGACTGCTGGTGCTGACTTTGGTCTGCTTCGAGGTGAGGTGTTTGACATTTCAGATGAGCTTAAAGGCTTGGGACTGTGAGCATTCTTGAGGTGCCAATTAATGTTGTCGTGACCGCATTTTCTTATTGCTGTTGAACCATTAGTGGCATTTAGGATTAGGTGCACAAAACAGCCTGTTAGCTGAAAAAAAGCCTTAACAAGGATGGCAGATTGTGTCCTCTCACTGTGTCAGCTGAGTACCTGCCATTGAGGTGAATAGGAATGCTAACTCAGCTTTATCAAGATATATGGATTCTTTCAGTTGAATTTACTGCATTCGCTACAACAGATTATTCTTGTTACTGATGATAATTAAATAATGTTTGTTGTAGGACTGTAGAGGATAAACAGGTGACTATGTAGGTGGAGTATATCTGTTGCTGTCAGGTTTAACCATTCAAGGCTGTTTTTCTGGTTCTATCTTTGTGATAGACTGATAGCAACAGAGAGACATTCCTAAACACTGATACTTTGTGGTACAACCCAGGTGTCCCATTAGATAAAAGTTATACATGCTATTGCTAACACAATTTTATTTCATCTTTGAAAGGCTAGTAGTTCCCACAGATTCGTTCAAATACGTGAAACATAAAAGAAGATACTTTGAATGTGAATGACAGAACTGGTGGTGAACATGTGAATTTATTCTGAAAGTTTTAACATCTTGCATGTATTATTTTTCTATGAACAGTCTCAAACAAAGTCACTTTACAGGCCAGCATTAAATGAGATTTAGTCAAATACGGGTTGGCATTTGATCATGTGACTTGCCTAGCCTTAATCAAATGAGATTCTACGTTTGGTGTAACAGTGCATAAGATTGTTCACATGATCCGCTATAGGTGCCTGTACATGCTGAGCTGTAAAGCGTACAGACTTGAACAGAGAGATTAAATGAACATGAGCTCTGTGGGTGAGGTCTTGTTAATGATAATGTTAAGATTTTAAGGGGCCTTAGGAGGTACCTTGAAATGTATGTTTTATAATATCTCATTAAACGCTTTGTGGATGTGTTTTATGACACTTTGTGAGGTGGTTTAATTATGCATAAAAAAGTCTGCGGTCTATTTCGGGACTCTTTTTTTTTAGTCATACTAGACTTTCATTTTGAATATAGGGGACTTATATCTTATATCTTAAGTCTTGAACATCTGCATTATTGGAATGCATATTCATCTCTAACCAAGCACTTAACAGTACATGTTGCTTAACTCCCAAACTGATGTAACATCCTGTTCTCAATGCATAATCTACTCTTAAGCTTAGCTGCAGGAGTTTCAGTGTGATTGTTTCATTGATTTGTAATATTGCTTGGGTCATCTAGAAAGACTCTGAATGTTTCAGGGATTCTTATTACAATCCCTGAACAATATATTGACAGCTCTATCAGTATTGGCAGACAAATTTAAGATGATAACTTGCAGTCATATGACCTACATCATTTCTAAATATTCTACCTATTGTTAAAGACAAAGTAAATTGTTTACTAAAGGTTTTCCATCCATGGTATGCATTTTATGTATTTTTGTAATAACCATAAAAGTTATAGCCTACATTTTTACAAAAGATTTGGCAACCGGCACAAAGGGTTTCTTCATTACAGTGGTTCATAGTAGGTAGGCTACATTTATTTTATTTTATTTTATTTAAATGTCCAGTTGAAGCACATTAAGAATTATCCTTGCAGTCAAAGTTTCTGTATCAGTACATTCCTAAATGATCCTACTCTCAGCAGTTCCTAGCCAGCTAGTCTCCCTGTAGCCCCCCGTACCATTGTTAAAATTGACCTGACAAGCGTTAAAAATCCCTCTGATTAGTATCTGGCCTTCTCTTTGATAATCACCTCTCTCCTTTTCAGATGGTCTGGGTAATAGCCCTCTGGTGTCTGATGGACTTCACAGACTGAAGTCTCACAGGGGAAAACTACAGCCATCAAAGTATTCTCTCCTATATTGTCCATGAAAACGCTGAACCATTACTTATAGCGCTAGCTTCTTCCTTCTGATATTTAGGCTCTACTGCTGACCTTTGAAGCCAATTTGCAGAAGCTGTTGAGCTGAATCACAACCAGAAGGCTGTAGTTTGACTCTGTTAACCGAAAGCCTTAAGAACAAATTTCATGTATTTAGTCCATCTGGTGAAATAGAAGTTTGGCTGTGTAAAGAAAACATTGACGATTCCAACTCTTTGTTGGAATATTTGGTTAACGTAACCAGAAAGACCTCATAAGTAATGTGATTTCCTGAACATATGGATGTGACAGGATCTCTATACTGTAAAGTCACTGTTTACTGTTATTTTTATTTTATTCTATTTGATGGCTACTTCAGGCCTGATTAGCTGAAATCTCTCCCTCCACCCACTCCTACACACCCACCTACCAACACTTACAAACACACATGTCCAGTACACCCTCCCCTTTGCACTAAATCACCACACTTGAAGAGTTCAAAACATCAGACCTTGTTCCATATTGCTGTAGAAGAGCGTTCCCTGCCTGAGTTGAGAGCGTATGACCTGTTCCTCCACCTCCTGTTGAGACAGAAAGAGGTAAGCTGTCGGATGCACCTGCAGTCAGATCTGCAGATCCTAAACCAATCTGCACGGCACATTTTCAATCTGGATAGACTGTCAAAAGCCAATCCTAGTTGTGTGAGGATCAGCAGTTGAGCAAGGAGACAGCAACACTTGAAGGTTATTAATTTATTTTGGAGTTTGTGGCTTCGAAAGTTGCTTCGAAAAAAACCTGTTCTGTTTGCAGTGTTTTGGATTGATTGTTTAGTATGTGTTTGACTTGGTATTATTGTTAAAGTTAGCCTAACCCACTTTCTAAATATTTCTAAGTCAGTCCAGGTTACTCGACTGATGTTGTTTGCTCTCTTTATGCGATCTCAGCAGTTCTGAATGTTTTTATGAGATGTTAACCAGTTTATGATCATAATAAGGTTTATGGTCAGGCTACAGTTTAAGTTCTTGTGATTTAGGTGTAAACATCTCTGTTTGTTCTTAATGTAATTAGATCATCTCACATTTAGTCTTTACAAACCTAACCACGTTGCTACTGTGCATTAGGGTGCAGGTCCACCACATGAACTGAATGACATGCTGTTATGCACCTTCTGGAGTGTCTGTTTATTTAAGAGGTGTGTGTGTGTTTTGAGTCAAGAGATCATGCTTTTTGAGGCTTTGATTCTTGACTCCACCCAAACACACTCAGGCCCATTTAAGCAGGGCTGAACCATCTTATTTGGACTAGATTCTTCTTGAAAGACCGTTTAGATGTCTTTCTTTGGTAGTCTGAATCCACCGGACTGAGATTGGTCGTGGTACAGCGATATATCTCTGTCATTTCCCAGAATGCCTTGTGCTGGCAAACATGTGTAGTTCCCATCTGCTGTGTGGCATCTGCTCATCTCTCAAGCCTTGAGGCTTCTCCTGACATACAAATCTTGTTTTTTTTTCTGTTGCATGTGAAATATGACTGATTGAATGAGTGGATGTTTCAAGGACAGGTCATACATCTATATGTTATTGGTTGAAGTGATGTGCTCCCATATTTCTTTCCTAAGCTGCAAAGAACATACAATTGTTCTTCAGCCTGCTAAAATTCACATTGACCAATCAAATGAGTTGGCACAGGCATGAATCAAAGGGGATTATTAGCCAGATCGCCACAAAGTTGTTTGCTGTTGTAAAAGCTGCTTTATTTGATCCAGATGAGTCCCACTGTAACCCTGTTTAGCACAGCATCTGCCTTACAGTATGCTAGATTGTAAACAGGAATTTACCGGAGGTGGACTCACGCGTGACTTGCAAGAGATGTTCAGTCTAGGCAGAAGCCTTGTGAGAGTCATATGAGGCATCTTAAGGGCTCTCTCTCTCTTCCTCTGTTGCTCCAAGGCTCAGGTTAATGTATAATAACAGTTCATGGGGTAGCCCGTCAGCTCATTCCAGGAATGGATCCTGTGGAGGGTGATACTGTGTACAACTTGCTATTATAAATTTAGTAAAATATAGCTTGTCAGCTTCTAATTTCTTTTAAGTTTTGTTGAAGCTGGTTACATAATTCAGCACATAGCAGCCTGTGTCATTTGGAGTTCACCCAGTGAGTTTTTTTTTCTCCTTTGACCATGTCATGGTTTGGTGTTTTCTGGAGACCTGGAGAATTAATTTTCAAGAACATACTGCAGATTAAGTCTTTCTTTCATTTATGAGCATTCCTTTTTTCTTAAATGTGTTTGTTCTTTCTGTTCCTTTTTTGTTGTTAAGCTGTTCATTCTTGATTTTAGCAATCCTATAAGACGATATATATATATTGGATGGCTTTTAGTTAAGATCATCACAGACATGCATAACAGGGATCTCAGTCACAATCCCTGAGGCCTGAGTGCTGATCTCAGCCACTGTGTGTGAGGACACTACATAAACACATCTCACTAAATGGCACACTGCTCTTCTCATTCATAGCCAAGTGGAACGGGAGCTTATGGAAAAATGAGCTTTCAGTTTATCCTTCCTGTTACCATCCAGACACAACACAGTATTCAGAAAGCATGACTCTGTCCAGGCACTGGCTCTGCAGACAAGAACAGATGATGTCTAGAGTATCATCTGTTGTGATACAGCTCGCGTTTGTTCTGAATTGCACTAAATTTGCTGCAATGAACGCTAAATGTTTCTGAATGGTTCGTCTCAGTGCAGATTTACTAATACATTTTAAAGGCATCATATAAATGTTAGGTTTAGCTCGTTTCATGACCACTTCAACACAAATAACTGAAAGTTTCCTTAACGCTACCTGTTATGATGTATGAGGATGCTACAGAATTTAATTAGCATGTTTTAACTAAAAATTCATTTTGAGTGTGAATTAAAAGTTCAATTGAAGAGCTCCTCTTCCTTTTGACTTGATCACAAGTGTTTTCCAGCAAAGTAATTCTAGTCTTCTAGTATTTGTCTTATGATGGCCCTGCAGCACATGACTATGCTGGTTTTAGGATTTTTTTACATTTTTTTTACAAAATGGTCAGCCATTTTTGGGATGTCATACAACTAACAAAGAGCGTATTGAGCCAGCAGAGCGAGGCAGGATTATCAGCACTTCTGCCCCATCCTATCTCCTGAAGGGTTCAGAGGTCACTGCACTCTCATGTTTATAAACACTGTGCTGCTGAGAGGAAGGATCACAATTTTACTATGTTTTAACCACCTTCATGCTGCAGATTCACACACTTTAACAGGCTGGAGCTCAGGCTGTCGTAAGTACTGCTTACAGGCTGTTTTGATTTAAAGAACCATTCAATAAATTAGATTTTTTGGATTATATGCATGGCACATTTTTTGTCTATAGGTTTTAGTTTCCCCCCCTGTGGTTGACTTGTTTACTTGTTCACATGCAGTTGGGGGATTTTTGTTTTCTTTTTATTCTCTGAATCTGTGCAAGAAAATCACAACTCATAGCAGATCTGTGAAAGCTAATTGTTTTTGCACAAAAGCAAGTTTTTTTTGTTGTTTATAAAAATGTTAAATCCATTGTATCCCACCAGTGCTGTGATCTTAATGTACTTTCAACCTTGCATTGACTTTCGTTTGGCTGACGTATGATTCCTTCCAATAGGGAAGTTGTGTTTGATAAATGATTATCTGACTGCCATATATTCCTCACGTTTTACAGCATATAAATGTCTTTTGTATTTTTTCCTGTAAACACAGTTCACATTGTTACGTTTCCTCAACATGATAAACTTATGAAAAAGTTAATAATGGAAGACCGCTGCAAAAGCTGAAGTATGTTGTTTTGTTTGCATATTGTTTGTAATATACCACATTTCTAGAAAAAGGAATATTGGCTTAATCTGCTATAACCAGTTAGAGGAATATAATATAGCATGTGGAACAAGCTACAGGGGAACAAATGGCAGTGCTTTTGGAATAAAACTTTTGGAAACACTCACACCCAGATCCATTTCACAAACATTTCTTATTTGTGTCTCTTGTATGCAGATCGAAGAAAAGACTCTTTCTCATGCTGAGATCTCGGTTTTGTTTAGTAGCAGATTGATCACACTTTCCCCTCCAGGCTCACAGTGGTTGCTGTAGGGAGACCATTAAGGCTCTTCAGTACTTTTCCAGCTGGGAATCTATCAGCCTCCTAGAAAAAAAGGATAGATCTATATTTTCTTCCCTATAATAACATGGGTCTCAAGATGAAAGCCCATTTAGATAGAATCAAATAAGGGATTAATGTGAGTTATGTGCAACAAATTTCTATATTCTGTAAAAGAGATTCCAGTTCAGGTCTTTTGTACATGCTACTTTAAATATGAAATTGTTTTACTCAAGATGCCTTCAAAGGAGTTGCCAAAGATAAACATAACTGATGTCCATCTCATAAGGAGGTTGACATTCAAAATGTTTATTTTATTTTCTCTAACATTGGGGTATAAAAATCAAATCAATCCCCAAAGAACTAGATAGGTTATATGAGTACTCTAAAAGTCCATAACTGTCACCAGTGGTTCATAAAGCTGTTGAAATATTACTGTCTGTTCATATGAGGTTCAGCATAAAACATGTTGGGTTTTTTTTTAGAACAATTTGGTGTATTTCTGGTGTAATGAGTTGGATTTCTGTTTCTTCACAGAGGTTTCTAAGCGAGGAGATAATGAGAGTTCACACACATACCAGATTCTGCTTTCTCTGCGTGCTGACCCTGCTGTATCACCAGTGCAGTCACTGCCATGAAGGAGGGTCCCACCATCACCACGGGCACAACCACGGAGACCATGACCACGTTCATAGTGACCTGCAGATTTCAGAATTGTCCTGCAATGGTTTATCAGACCAGTTTAAGCACAACAACCATGACGAACCTGCAGAGAACGAGCAGCATTACTACATCTTGCAGTTGTTCTGTCGATACGGCCACAAGGATCGTCTGGATTTTAAAGGCTTCCAGAGTCTGCTGTTAAGTTTAGGGCTAGGCGAAGTGCGCGTGGTTGGGCTGGAGCATGAAGATCTGGGCCACGATCATGTAGCACACTTAGATATTCTGGAGGTTCAGGAAGGTCGGCATTCGCATTCAGCCAGCCATCCGCATCCTCATCAGAAGCCCCACATCTCACATAAGACCCATCAGCATTCCCACCATGAGAATGAACATGTTCCTGCCGAGGAGCTGCCGTGCAGCAAAAGCACCAGCACCGAAAGCACCACTCACAGTGGATCTGAGGGACATTATCATGATCATGATCATGACCATGAACATGACCATGATCACCATGACCACGACCATGAACATGAGAAAGACAGTGATCACAAACATATTCACAGGCATGTTACAGACAGTCCTCAGACTCAAGATGACCATGTTCAACTTGAGCAAAAGAGTAGTGAACATGCACATGAAAATAATGATCTCAGTGACCAAAACCACCACCATCACGACCACCATCACCACAAGCATCCCCACCCACATCTCCATGGTCCTGACAGCGTGGAGCACAACACAGCAACCCCTCATCTCACACCCAGAATACAGCCTTCTGCCCCAACTGAGTTACCCACCACACAACCCAGAAGAAACAGCAGACCACCTAAAGCCAGAGCTCATCGAGGCCGCAACAAGACCAGCATCAGTGTTACTCAGGCTGGCGAGCTGGAGAAAAGCAAAGATGACCATGACCACAGCAGCCAGGATCACAGCCCTGTTCAGTCCCAAAGGAGCAGGAGAGAGGTTCCAGGAGAAGATCTGTCTGTGAAATCACATGCACATGGTGTTCTTCACCAACATGAGGAGGTACATCTTAGTTTCTGTCCTATGTGGTTGTTTATGGATGGTTTTGCCCTTCAGATGTGCCTCGAGAGTTATTTGAAATGGTTTCTCTTAGTTGATCTAATCAGGGATTAGTCCACGTGTAGAAATACGTATAGTGGTATCAAAGCACTACCTTTGTAACAAATAAAATAGTTACTATCAAACTTCAGATGACCTGCTTTAAGCAGGATATCTATAATGCATAATTCATAGTTATTAATTTAGGAATCAGCAGTGGAGTACAGTACTAAAAAATGTAACATTTAATGTTAAAATAACAGATTAATGACCATGCACCTTTTCTGCTGCTGTAGCATTTTTTTTAGAATTTATTTTTTGTTCTTTTTAAATACTTTGATATTTTGTAATGTTTCTTGCTTGTACGCTTTAATTAACAGTGGCTTAAACTGAAATGTTAGTATATTAATTAAAGTTAAGTTAAATGTTTTTATATGCAGGATTTTTGCATGTATAATTATTGATATGTATCTTTTTTACTAATTATTTGCAGATCAATACATTTAATGTCTTCATCCATCCTTATTGAAGGATAAAGTATATTTAAATGTTATTTAAATATTTTAAGTGTATTTAAGCATTGTTCATCAGTTAGTACCTTTTTTAATATCTAAATTCTTTTAATAATAATAAAAATCAAATACTTTTTTTTTTATTTTTTTTTTTTACTTTCACTCAAGTAAAATTGGAATTGGAAATGAGTTCTTATATGGTTAATATTTAATTAACGCATCTGTACGTTTACTCAGATACTTGATTTGTTTACTTCATCCACCACTAGGAATTGATGCTTATTTGGTTAATTAGCATAATTAGAAGTTGACGTTAAACTAGCCACCACGCTAATTACACTTTCAGACAGCCATTAACTAGTGAATTTCACACATTCCTGGTATTAATATTATATATGTTTTAGATGTGACATTTTATATTGCTTGTACGTGTTGAAAAATGAATAGAGAATCAAGCACCAAAGTAAAACTGTGCCTGTCTCTCCCTCAGTGTCTGAATTTAACCGAGCTGCTAAAGCAATATGGACTGAGCTCGGATTCTCTCATATCTCCAGTGCAGTTCACCTATTTATGTCCAGCTCTGCTCTATCAGATAGACAGACGCTTTTGCATCCTTCATTATCACCACGTTGAGACTGAAATACAAGATGAAACATCTTCAGGTACAAGTGATCCTGTACTAGTAGAATTCTGTTTTTATACAAAGTATATTCACTCATCTACAATTCTCATTATCTGTGTAAATTGCCAGCATAATAATAAGGGTAAACAGTCATAGTAAATGGTTGAGAATCATTGCTAAACCATATTAAAACTGTAATGTTGCTAGAGTTACTTCGGATGAAACTCTGAGAGTTCAGTGACAAGAGTCCAGGACTAATCCATTGCTGCTGATTGTGTTTCTGCAGTGTGGGTCTGGATGTGGGGCTTTGTGTCGATCACCATCATCAGCTTGCTGTCTTTACTTGGTGTTGTTCTGGTGCCCATCCTCAACCAGTCCTGCTTCAAGTTTCTCTTGACCTTCCTGGTGGCGCTGGCAGTGGGAACCCTCAGTGGTGATGCCTTACTGCATCTACTCCCACATGTGAGTTCACTCTTTGAGGGCAAGCAAAGATTTAAACAAATTCCACAACCCAAGTAATCTAGCCTTTCTTATACCTTACAGTCTCAAGATGGCCACGATCACAGCCACGGAGGACCTGCAAAGGAAGAACCCGAAGAGTTTTTTCTGACAAAGTTTGATGGAGTTTGGAAAGGACTGACTGCACTAGCAGGAATCTACCTCCTCTTCATCATTGAACATTGCATTGGCATGTTCAAACACTACAGGGACCAAAGGGTGAGAGGCACCACAATGCTTTAAACACAGCAAAGAAATCTTGCAAAAGTGGCAAGTAAGCTTCTTTTTACTTCATACATGCTTGTTCAGGACTGACAGAGCAGAGAGCTGTGGAAGACTAAAATATAATCCGTAATTGCGGCAGACAGTGGAGCTTTTAGTGTGCAGCAAAACATCCTTGGGTTTTATTCTCATGTGCTATTGCTCATAAAGGTGCTTGTTTTCACAGGGAAGCCTCTGCCATAGGAAAAAGAAAGGAGAGCAAGCAAAGATTGGGAGGAAGTTGTCAGACCACAAACTCAACAGGCGTTCAGATGCTGAGTGGCTCCATCTGAAGCCTTTAACAGAGGGTGGGTCTTCATTGTTTCTTCATCAATTCTGTGCACGCTTTATTTGGCTTTTAAGTAACGTTGTGAATGTTGATATCTTCCATTCTTTTTTTCATGAAGGAGAAAGTACAACGTGTGAAGCTGGACACAATGACACTCAGATGACGGATGTGCAGTCTTTGGATTCACCCAGCAAAATGCCACTCTCCATCTCTGATTCAGATCACCCCTTCAAGGACTCAGTAAAAACAGAAGAGGACAGTAGGCCAAAGGCAAACTCAAAAAAGCATGGACACGGAAACGGACACAGCCATGGCCATGGTCACTCCCACCATGGGCACTGTCACTCTGACCAGGAAATGAAAGATGCTGGGATCGCCAGCATAGCATGGATGGTGATCATGGGAGATGGCATGCATAACTTTAGCGATGGACTTGCTATAGGTCAGTTTCTGTACATTGAAAGCATTAGCAGATTGGTTTGTCTTGAAGTAAATTGGTTTCTGTATCTGAGCAACTGTGTTTGTCACCTGCAGGTGCTGCTTTCAGTGCTAATATTACAGGTGGCATTAGTACTTCAGTGGCTGTGTTCTGTCACGAACTGCCTCATGAACTAGGTAAGTGGCTTAACCAGTTGCATTATGTAGAGAGACGTAATTTAATTTTTTTTTCTTCTCCTATTTGACAGATGCATGTGCAGTAAAAGTAAAAAGTAAAAGCCTGTCCACACCAAGAACAAAACTACATTAGTGTTTACATCAACAAACAATGATATTTTGTTCGTCATGTCTGTCGCTTTAAATGCTTGACGTCTTTTAAAGTGGATTCTGATTGGCTGTCAATGTTTTAACATTCATCAGCTGGACAAAGCATTCTGAAAGTGTTTAACAATATCTGTCCTCTAATTATTAAAAATTTATTATTTTTGTAACATCGTCCTTAGTGTGAACAGGCCTTAAAGTGCCCCTATTATGGGTTCATAGAACAGAGTCCCAAAAAAAAAAAAACCACTTTCATTTTCTTATAATATGCATTTATTTTTATATTGTTGAGTGGTTGTTGAGTGAGTGGTTGAATTCATTTAAAGCAGTGTTTTCTTTTTTTTGTGTGCATGAAAGATGATTTCGAGGGGCACTTTAACCCAGAAAAATGAACATGTCAGTGAGACAGGTCAGACTTAGCTTTAGGGTGATGTGGTGGTCATGTTTCGAGTCCACAACTGAGTTCTCTTTTATCCATTATCGATTGATATCAACTCTGCAACATCAAGGCGAAGAGTTCCAGCTGGTTTTCTATGATCTCTTTTTCATGTTAAAAGGAATAAATAACAAACAGTTAAGTAATACAACACAACAGCACATACAACTTTTAAAAGACAGTAAAGCTTTTATGAAGTTTTGAGTTTACTGTCTAGAGGGCCACTAGTTTTAAAATCCACCTTTTTGTTTAAACAAAAGAACCAGAAATTACAATACCACAGAAGCAGTAACATGAACAGAGGATGCCTTTGATGTAACAATGATCTTTTTTGCATTTGATGTTGTTTACCTTTACTGTCTGCCATCCTGTGGAGGTGATGGGACTTGATTCCTCAAACACTAATAACAATTGATGGAGCAGCTTTTTATTTTGTCTGAGAATCTATCTCCCTCGTGTTGTGGCTGGAGAAAGACAGCTATAATAAAGAGATTCTTACTACCCTGCAGTGCCATTAATTGCCTTTGATGACTGATTTAATTGGGCTAGGTGACACAGAGCAAAGGTCCAGAGAGCAGTTTAAAGAGAACCAATGGTTGTGAAGGAACCTCGCATATATATTCAGTAATTAGGAACAAGGAGCAGCAGCATAGAATTGCTGAAACACAAGAAAAACTCTTTTAAATAGATTGAGAAGAACAGCCTGCTCTCACTGCAGTTATTGTCAGGTTTAGCATGGGCTAAACTTACTAAATTCACACTGCTTGTATTGTTGTTTATTTTACATAAATAGCGTACATTTGTGTTTGCTTCCAGGTGACTTTGCCGTTTTATTGAAGGCTGGGATGTCGGTGAAGCAAGCCATTGTGTACAATGTCCTCTCTGCTCTGATGGCTTATGCTGGCATGGTGATTGGCACGGCTGTGGGACAGTACACGCACAACGTCACCAGCTGGATCTTTGCCGTTACTGCTGGCATGTTTCTCTATGTGGCATTAGTGGATATGGTAAGAGAACCAAAATGCGGATTTATTTGCTTGCCAGTTGGGCTGCATAAATGTTATAATTAGTGATTGCTTGAAATGATTTATTACATGCCATCTTAGGGGCCTTGTTGTTGCATTGCACCGCACTGCTTGTCCATTGTTTTCCTCTGTTAACATGCTCTAGATGGATGTTTGAGCATTATTCTCACGTCTCATGTCTTTTGTAGTGTCTCATGCATGTCATTGTTTGTTAAAAGAAAAAAAAAACACATCTTGAGTTTTCCAATGCAAAAACTTGTCACTGACCTCTCACAAAAAAAAAAAAAAAACACCAGTAAATTCACATTGGGCCTGTAAACAGCATAAAAAAACTCAATTATTCAAGTTTCAAATAAATCATACACAATATTATTGACAATATTAGAGCGCTTCCATTATCATGGAAACTGTCACCTCACTGCACGTTTACAATGTTTGATCCCTGCAGTTCAGCACAAGCTCACAGAGTTCTACACTTCTGTGAATAATTAAATGATTATAATCAACAAAGCTTCTACACTGCACACTAAATTTCTTATTTACACTGTTGACGCCTTGCTGATTATAATAGCAGCATTTTTTTTTTGTCCCAACACATTTTAACTTTGTCCCGAAATGGCAGCATGCAGGATATATTGGTGTTACACATACATACTTCGTCTAAATTGCGAACAAGCAGTGGGACATCCAAATCCTGTATGATGCACAAATAAACATTTTAATTGGCATTGCAAGAATGTGCCAAAGATGTAAAAGATGTAAACAAATCTGTAAATTGAATGCTGCAATCGACACTGTGCATAAATTTGTTAGATCTTTTTGTTTTAATAATGCAGGCCTTTCTCTGTATTATTAGTTATGCTTAATCTAAGTGCAGAATTTATTGTATATGCAGCAAACCTTGATTTTTGTGTTTGCTTATTGTTTGTCATGAGCTATCAATGGAAAATTGTGATTTCTTCTGTTTAATTCCTCTTCTCCTCTTCAGTTGCCAGAAATGCTTCATGGTGACAGTGAGGAGCACAAGCGCTGTGAGATGGGTCACTTTGTCCTGCAGAACTTGGGCATGCTCACAGGGTTTGGCATCATGTTGCTGATCGCCATCTTTGAGGATCACATTGTACTTGACTTTGGCTTCTAACCAGAGCCTGAGGTCAGGGGTGGTGTCATTCATCAGCTACATTCACACACGTGCTTTGCCTTAAAGTGGCTTTGTTTTTGTGATGGTACAGTCTTGCAGGCATGTCTCAAAAGACAGCATCAGTAGCTTACAGTGGACATGGACATGCAAACAAACATGTTTACATTTCTTCATCTCTCATCTCTTCCTCTCTAGGCCTCTCGAAATGGTTGCTTGTTGTCTTCAAGGTCTTTTGTAGTTGTAGCTTATAGACCGTTCTCTCTTGTCCTTACTCATTTTTTGTTTGAGTGTGTGTCCAATCAGACATATCCACAGCACATGAGAAGCACTCCCCAGTATTTGGGTTATCCCTTTAATATTGTAGTGTTTTTTTTTCTTTTTGTAGGACTGCGTCCTAGAGAGAAGCAGCTATTCATCAGTCACTGATTCAGTGTCATGTTTAGCTCTTTCATTCATCTGTGCTGTATCTCATAGTCCATTCATTCGTAACTGGCGTGTTGTGCTGTGTATGTCTAGTGTGTCACACCATCTCAGTGTCAGGCACAGAACCGTGCTAATATGGTGCAACAGAGTCCAACTGGCATCAACTCTGCAGTTTTTATTTATTTCCATTATTGAGAAGTACTGGTCAGTATTGTGGGCCAGGATCTTGAAAACAACACACTTGAGCTCTTTTCTTTATTGGTTTGTGCTTTGTTGTCAACACTGACTACTTGTTTGTTTCTTACACTATATTTACTGTTCATAGTAATGGGAGAGTCCTCAGTCTTACAATTTCATTCAATTGTCTTTTTTTTTTTTTTGTTATTTTTTATTTTCTGTTATTATTGGCTAAGATTGTACTGGTGATTTGGCCAACTCTTGAGTATTGAAGAAATAGGTATGCAACTGTGTTCTGAATAACCTCTGACACGGTGCTGCCATAAGACCGATCACATTCATGAGGTCAGCAGAAATAGTGACTGAATAAGTCCAGTATTAAAGCTAATGCTAAAACACTGTGATTTTTAAATGAAGAACAACTGTCTATGCTTATCTGTCCATCAAGGAATACATAAATTTTCTTTGGAAAGTCTATTTGTTAACTGATAAAATGGTAATTATCATGACCTAGACTACTTTCTGAGTTGATTTTTCATATCCAAGTTGAGTTGTTGTAAATAATGATCTTGTTACAGTTGAAGAAGTTCATGAAATGATTATTTGCTACTGAAGACTTGTTTTTTTTTTTTTTTGTTCAAAAGTTGGCATTTTGAAACACCTTTGTTTCTTTATATTAATTGACATGTTTGGTATTACTGGATAATTTGTGCAAAATTCAGAATGTTATTTTGTGAGACATCAGCACCTTTTATACACTGACCATCTAAAAACCTGCTTTCTGGGAGAACCATTCCTTTTTTAACCTAAACATTGAGCTAGCCAATTATGAAATGTTCTTTTTTTCTGACAATCTTAAACACTCTCATTTGTTGACACTCTCCTATTATTGAAATTAATGCACACATTTCAATTATTGGCCTTATGCGCACTTGTATGAAACTACAATCAAATCTATAGAATGTCTGTTCGCCAGTTCCCCATTGATATGATTCTTATTAATGAGTGTGCAACATTTTGATTGTGCCAAATATGGGTTTCTAAAATGGCACACAAACGCTGCCTGTGCCCGCAGTCGCCTCTACACATTCCACTGGCTGTGTTCGCTGCTTGAATTCTCTACCGTCATGAGTTGGTGGGGCATGTTATGTGATTCATGCTTATCCTGTCACCATGTGACATCCATTTATTTGTTCTCGTGGGTGTGTATCGTTATTAATTGCATTCATCAAATGAACTTGATCGGATGGAAACATGCATGAGACAAGTGAAAGTGTCTAGTTTTCATTTCTGTTATGAAATGGAAAGATGAGAACACTTAAAGTTGATTTCCTCTTTCCCTGAAGAACTTAATTTTCACAGCTTGAATGTAAAGCCAATGAGTTTTAGGGGTCATGTGAGCAAAACTAATCAGTCGTCAGAGATTAGGTCTAAATCCTGTGTATATCTGTGAAATTTTGTTAAACTGAAAACCGAATCGGAGCTCGAATGAAACACCTCAGTTAAGTGGTGCAAAGAAATAAACTTGATAAATAAAAATGACACACACAAATTTTCCTCATGCTTTACAGTGTTTTCCAAAAAAGGATCATCCAGATATTTACTTACATTTGAGTATTGCCAATTGATTGGGAAGACGTTTATTTTCAAATCCTCTGTTTACACAGCTTGGATGTTAAAGCGTTTTCAATACATTTGCCATTCTTGCTGATTGTCTGTGCATTTCTCTGTCAGAAATGGAAAATAAAGTTTGCAAAGCCTACTTTGAGTGTTTCAGCTTATTATAAATCTCTCTCTCTCTCAAAAAAAAAAATATTTTTTTTAAATGTTTAATTTATTATCTATTTAAAAATGTATGAGTTATATATTTGTATTATTTCTTTATTTTTTATTTTTATTTTAGAAGATAAGACAACTTATTCATGTTTATTAAATAGTATAATTTTTGTCTCTAGACAGATGATATTTCTAAATCTAAAATATTTAGCTACAGATACAGATGACTGTAGAGTCAAGTGAAGGATACGAGAAGCGTATCTATGAGTTAAGCTGACACAGCAAGGCCACGCCACGACGGATCCAGTGCTCTGGAGACACGTCTGAATTCAGGGTCATTGCAATGACGTAGTTGGTGGAGTGTCCGGTGGTGGAAAGGGTTCCTCGTCTCTCGCTGGTCTTGTAGACCGGAGAAATGTAGCACTGACGCTCAGGAATGTCGTGCTTCTTCATGGGCTTCAGCCAGATCTGCGGATAGACAATATGATGTGTAGATGAGAAGCATTTTCTTTGCTCATTCTCTCTCCATAAAATATATTTGTTTTTGTGTAGTGGGATGTGGTTGTTTATTGCAACGTTTCTAAGTCACTAAGACTATGATGGTGAATCAACATAATTTTTTCCCTTGTTGATAATCTAAACCATCTTCCTTGGCTTGATAACTGAAAAACAAAGAAGTCTGTCACCAAAAAAACCCAGAACCCCTTTATCAGTAGAACTTAATGTACCTCCTCTGAAACAAACAGGTATATTAAAAGTTGGTGGTTTTAATATGACTTGTGCATGTGTTTATTTTCAGTGTTTCAGATGAAATGCTTTTAGCTGAAACTAATAATGGCCTTCAAAAGAAATTTGCATTTCAAAGTTTTACCGTAAGCAACAAATGCATGTTTAATAAGTTCAGCTCTTGTCAAAAAGTTATTTTGGTAATGAGTTGTCCTGAAATGTCTGAATATTGAACAGCAGTGAATGTATTATTTATTCTGGCAATGTGCATTGTGCAGAATAAAGAGGGCAGAATTAATGGAAATGTTTGTTCTTTTAAGAATACTTAACCTATTTGAATCTCACCTGCTATGATATTCATGTCATACAGTATATAGACACAACTAGAACTCCATTCATATTCTGTATACAAAAAAAAATTCTAGTTTCCCTCTTAAACTTTCTGCAAGTGACCCAAGAGTTGATTGAAGTATGCAGAGTTGAAAAGAGATGTCTTCGAGGAAATGTGAAAAATGTGGTGTCAGCACAAACCACCTGCTGGGTGATTGTGCTGAAGTTCAGATTTCCCTTAAAATGTATTATGTGTTGTTATTTGGTACTGAAGACAGAATAAAGCACTTCTCTAGCTGTGTTGTGACTGCATTGGAATTAAAATCAGCATATTCGCTTTCTTAATACATTATGAGTACCAAGTGTGCAAATTTGAATTATTTCTTTTAGCACTATTGTCCCTTGATTTAACATTTTTGTGTGCTGCTGTGAAATTAGAAAATCTTTTCTCTCAAAATTGCTTCTTGTTTCCATAGTTACTGTTATAGTTTGCCTACAGGCAAATACAGTTTTTGAACTGCACTGAAGCTTTCGAAATTGCAAGTATTTGCAGGTTTAATACATTTTTCAACCAACTGCTCATTCCAAAGGAATGACTTTCTTGTGACTTAAATTTCTGTGTGTAATATCTACCCACATCAGGGGCTATGCATGATGTCATCAGCCTCATTTGACTGAGATTATACATTTTATAGCTTCTCACCACAGGCATGGTGTCATTCAGGATTTTAGGAAAAGATTCTGCCAAGCGCTTTGTTCTCCGATCCCATCTGGCACCATCCAAAAAAAGGCCACGGATGTAAACACCTGAGTAAAAATAAACAAAGTACTGAGGATTAATAATTAGAAAAATAAAATTGGTACTACATAAGGGCTGTTGCATTATAGTTTCAGGCAATAACTCCACCTAACAACAACATCATCTGAACAATGAACAATGTCAACAACTAGAGGACGGAAAAGTGCCTGGATCTAACTGGTCAACTTACTGATAAATGTTGCTGGGCAACTTTCGGGAAAATGTTGCTGTCAATGTGCAACCAGATGAGACACAGAGCCCACGAGCAATCTAAAGTATCCAAATATAAATATTGTGCCCAAACAACATTGCTGCTTGAAAACTTGCCCAGTGTATCATCAGCCTAAGAGTGGAGTTAGTATATGCAAACCAGTGTTTCGTATGACATGCATTTGGCCAATGACTTGCGTCACTGGTAGCTCCAGAGACCCTGCTCTGAAGTATTGAGCTTAATTGACCTTTCAAAGGGAGCTTGATTGACAGGTGAGTAGATTAAAATTAGTGGACTTGAACTTAAAATGTGGTGCATATTGATGGCTTTACGCAGCTAAAACAAGATATCTTCTGATATTCATTCATGTTTATTTTGTGCTATAGCTAATAAAAAAGGAAGCAATAATCGGTTCACTTGCCTTTTGAACTGAACAAAGGGGGCGGGTCTTTGTGAACTAAAATATTTAATCTACCATTGTTATGAGACCTATGCAAACGCACCTCCATCATGAAAACTAGAATTTTATAAGCCAAAAACCGATACAGTTCAAAAAGTGAGCATGAGAATGTAGTTATAATAGTTTTTCTTAGTCTCTAAAAATCAATTGTTGAAATCAAAATATATAGGGAATGTAAATACCTTTGCAAAGCAAACTGTTAAATCACAATTTCCAATGTCCCTACTATGTGCGACTACAGGACACATACTGTATTAAACCAGTGTCATAAAACCTGTTACCTGAAATGTGTTACTTTAAATTCAGAAACAGCTGATTTTACATAGACTGATCATTGACCATGCTCACACTCGAGTCACATTCATCCATCTTCAGCAATGGCTATAATTAAAACATACTGCTTTAGGTCAAACAGTGTGTTGTGGTGACTAATGTGATGTCTCTTCACAAGGACACAGGCTTAAATGGATGTCACTGGCTAAAGTTTAGCTGGAAGCATATTTTGATTGGCTTGTAAGCTCAAATATTTAAGACATGTACTTACAGTATCATTTTTGCATTAAAAATGTAAGAGTAGAAAATCCTTAAAGTAATACTTGAACAATGAAGTACTTTACATCCCTGCACACAAATGCCTTCTAACTAAAGACCCGTCCCATTTTATACACTGACTGACTGAACTATAAAAAATAAAGTAGACACAACAAAGTATCTGTTAAAGTCAAAGACACTCATAAACAGCCTCATGCAGCGTGTGATGGCCTCAGAGAGATGGGTTTCCTCTGGAGAGACGCTCATCATGTACTGATGAAAGAGCAGCAGGGGTCTGATGTCAGAGCACTGTAATGTTGACTCTGATTGATGGCACTCAGCCGCGGCGAGGGGTTAATGAAAATGTGTGTCTCTCTTCCCTTTTGTCACTTGTTACCCATTTCCCGCTCATATATTTTACATTTCATGCTTGTCAATACTCCCTCTTTGTCTTTCTCACCATCCTCTGGGGGGTTTTTGTGTTCCTTGTCCTCCATGACTTCAAAGTCGAAGCTGAGCAGGTCAATGGGGATGGTGTATTTTCGGGCGTAATTCTGCTGGCTTCCAGTGAGGAAGGCCTGAGTGAAAAAGAACCCGGACACCCAGAACACTGCAGGCGTGCCATCCACATACCAACCCTGTGTTGATGACACAGATGATACTGATATTAAAGACCGAAATCAAGAAAAATAAGCAGTCACAACTAATTCTAAAGGCATAACTTGGAGGCCAAAAAGAAGCCTTTAGAATGGAATGGAATGTATTTATTTTTTTCTTTTATTGAAAGAAAGGGTACTTGTATAATACATTTACAGTTCAGTCCTTTGCAGAAGCAGTGTTGTAATCTGAGCTCACTGAATGAGACAGCACGTCAGCTGCATTTCATGTGATTTTCCCGTGGCGCACAATACACACTAGAATGCTTTCAGCTTCATCTGCTTTATATATGAATGTGCATTTTAGTCTCGCAACAACTCACTAGAAAACAATTGATTAGAAGACTTTGAATTAGTCACTATCAATTATTATAATGTTTTGTGGTTACATTATAATTAAAAGACTGTGGAATCCAAAAATGTATTAGCATACTAGCATTAGCATTACATAGCATTTGTATTCATATAGCAATTATTTGAAATATATACGAAAATCTTAAGTAAATTTTCTTACTGTAGCTTTTGGTCAATTTAATGTATCCGTGTTTATAAAAGTAGTTTTTTTTTAATACACAAACTGAGTAGCCTTTAAGACTCTGGCCCTGTTCACACTAGTGCGGTTAAGTTTTAAAATGATAACAATTCTCGTCTAGTACACTGGCATTTTCACTGCGTTTCAGAAATCTCCATCCTCACTACACAACCAAAAATGCATGTCACAAGACCATTCATGCATGTACAACCATAGATATGTATAGGTAGATTCCCTATTATTTAGATGGCGGATGTGTCTGTCCTTGGAGTGGTCAAATGGGGAATCTACCAATACATATCTATGGGTACAATGGTCGCCGTTATTTTGCCAAGTAAGACATGATCCTGGATCATCATCTTTTGTTGACCCTGGATCATCATTACGGTCCAAACATACAGACTTATTCCAATCCCTACACCTAAACCTACCCCTACATGACAAAGTGTGTAGGGCACAAATTATGGTGGAATAAAAAAAAATATATACACTACTACATGCTTTATGACTACAGAGTTTACCTGTAAAAACTGGAGTCTTTCAAGGAAATCATTGATGTAGCTTCCCAGTGGTTTAAGGCTGGGATACGACTTCTTCATCCACATAGCAGGGATGCGACCCTTCAGAATGCTGCTAACAACTTCCTCAAGTTCAGCAGACATGACCACCAGACCCTATGCCAAGACACGCATGCATTCATTCATTGGTTTTGTGTCCTTTTACCTTGATTATTTTAAATGATCAAGAGTGTTCTTTTTTTTTATTATTGATTAGAAATACAGTGTCACTCAAAATCATCTTGGTTTTAAAAATCTGAGCATGTTTGCAAGAACATGACACCTGTTTACATTCCTCACGGCAGTCTATACTATATGCTTTTTTAAATGCTGGTTTTTGTATTTGGTTTGGTATAGAGATGTATGATCGTGAATGATAATGAAAGGGTAAAGGAGAAAGGTTCCTCAGAGCAGAAATCAAGCTATAGTCAGGAAAGATAAAGGGATTATTTTAGGGTTAGATTATAGGATAAGGGTTCACAATGTGTTAATGAAAGCCAGGGTCGTGATCAGATCTCAGCATATGCATCCATCTCACCCTGCGGGGCGGTAATGCTAACTGGGATCAGAGCTGTCAGTCAAACAAGGAGGCTCAGCTGGAGTGCACAGCATTAGGACATGCCCTGGAGCCCAATGAATTTTTCTTGTATCTTTCAGCAGGAAGTGAATTTTTTTTAAAAACTTATCTTAGTATGCATTGCTTCTACATAAAGGTTTATGTGGAAATAGTAGCATAATTCAAAGCTTGTGAAAATTTGAAACAATGGATAAACAAAACCATCATGCCTTTTAGAATCACAATTTGTGCTCATACCAGAAAGTACGAAGACCTAGAAACATAATTGAGGTGCTGAACATTGACAGTGGTTTTGCTGATGTTCTGACCTTGATGGCCTTCTGGATGTTGACACACGAATCCCTGATAGTCTGGAGGAGTTTGTTGAATCGTCCCATCTCTTGCACCAGCACTGTGTTCATGCTTTGGTTGTAGCTGGTGGGGTACTTGCGCATGGCAGCATCTGTATCGAAATCTTGAGGAAGTTTATTGAGAATGTCTGCAGCCACTTCGTACACCATGTCATCTGAAGATGCAGCACTGCCACCTGAAGAACGGGACTGTGAAGGAGAAATAGGGTAAAAATTTTTCTCAAACAGCTACAAACGTCAAACGGGTCATTAAAGTACTTAAAGAGCTACTTTAAACTAGCTACATTGCACTGATCTAAATGTGTTTATGCACCTGAGTGAGAAGAATGCTGTCAAACAGCAGCTGCGTTTCCACTTGATCCTTAGTAATATCAGCATTGGCATTCATACCAAAGATTTCAGGTGAGGGATTTAGAGGAAGTGTCTTGGTGTACTCAATGTAGCTGTTATACTGAAAAGGAAACAATCAGCTTCTTAATGCAATACTAAATCCAGGATGGCGATGCTAAATAATGGCATGCACTTAAAACAGGCTACCCTTGAGATTGCTGACATTTATAATAATGGCTATGCAAATGACATTCATGAATAAAAGATTTTGAGAGAAAATGCCAAATAAAATTGGGCATAGATTATACATGTGCTCGCAAATAAATCAGACATCACCACTGGCAGCAACCCGCTGTGTTTAGTTATTGAACTTATAGCTCATAATTCCTTTTCAGAACTTTTATAAAAAGGAAGACCAATGCCTCTCCAAAAGATGCATGTTTTTTTGTTTACCAAAGTCAATTATATCTGCAGGCATTTTAAACACAGCCGTATAATGTAGGAGGGATTCTGACCCATGAGCTCACAAACACCTTGACTGAGCTTGTACAAAGACTAGAATTGTTGTTTTCTCTTATAATTGCTTCCTCTTAGGCTTTGTTTTGAATGAGAAACCTCGGCTTGCAGAGGTGCATATGGTCTTCCTTTGAAGGAAATATGATGAAGGAAAAAAAAATGAAGTCTTAGTTCAGTTTGGTTTCTGGCGTTATATCTGTAGAGAATCTCTTTGAATTTTATATGACAGAAATATTGAACTAGCTTTAATGTCAGCTGTGAAAATTTTGACATAACCCCTCTAGAACTGGACAAGCTTTTTAAGCTATAAAATGTGTTCTTTAAAGGATTGATAACTTAATAAACTCTACTGTATCCATCTGCTGATTCTAAAAAAAAAATTAGCTCAATCCACGGATATTCTTTCATTTTCTTGTCTTTTTGTGCCATTTTCATAGGACTTGTTGTACTATATTTATTGTATTTTTTCTTGAAATAATCTTTGACTTGATGCAACTGTTTTCAGCATTCATCTTTCTAAGAAATATTTCTTGTGCATCAAATTAGCATATTAGAATGATTGCTGAAGAATCATGTGACACTGAAGACTGAAATAATCAATGGCTGTTAAAACTTCAGCTTTGCCATCACAAGAATAAATTACATTTTAAAATATATATAAAAATAGAAATATATCAGAATGGTTATTTTATTTGTAATGATGTTTTACAAGATTACTGTTTTTATTGTACGCGACAAATGCAACTTTGACGAGCATAAGAAACCTCTTTCAGAAAAATAAATTCTTTCCAATCTTAAACTTTTGAATGGACATACACATGTACACATGTACAGCATATTCAGTCTGTCATATTATGTCTTACATCTCCTTCTGGTGGTGAGTAATACAGGCCACTAGGGTCAAACTTGTAATCAGTGTCGTCAATGATCTCGGGGGTGTAGAAGATGGAAAGGATTGTGCTCAAGGTCCTGCGATCCCAGTCATCTGTGACACGACCTCCGTAGTTACACTCTCCTGTCATGTAGCGAAGAGCATCAAAAGGGATCTCCTAGTAAGAACAAACAAAATGAGATAAATTACCATAAAACCAATACTAAAGTTTATAATATGAACTATGCATAACATGGTGGATAAAACTGTCAAGGGATGGTCAGACTAAGTAATCAAAAACAGATGACAAATCCACTTCAGTTATGAAGCAGTTATGGACTGAGATGAGGCTAATTTATCTCGAAAAACATCTAAAAAAGTTTGAGACTTCATGATTAAGACTCACCTTTTTTAATATGAGTGCCATTTAGTTTCATTTTGAATAGTGTGGCTACATCATTTTGACCGTGACTCTAACAAAGTCATCTCAGGTGAGGGCTGTGCCCCAACTTTTTCACCCTGTTGTTTAGATTGCTTTAAAAAACACAAGAAAACCCCAACAACAACCTTTTCATGTGTCTTAAAAGCGTGGCCACTCAACAAAGGCTTTTTTTTTTATTAAGTGGAGGTGCATGTCAGGCTGGTGGGTTCGAAATAATGATCTTCAGGCGGGATATGAAAAGAAGGACAGAGGGGTGGCAGTATTGTGACATTTCCTGTTGAAATTTTCCTTGCTAATGCAGTGGGTGGCACTCCGTAGCACTGGAGAAATGTCGGAGCATTCAGGGAGGCTCTTGATCAGTTTGTGCAGTCTGCTTGTTTTGAAAGGAGGAAGGGAAGTATGAGAAGTGCTTCTCTGAAGTTGGGAAAATGTCAAGAACGCTCTTTTTTTAGAGGTGGTTTAAAGGGGTGCGCTGGAAAGCATGAAAAGGAAGAGGGTGAAGTGAAGAGTGTGTGTATGTGTGTGTGTGTTTCAAGAACAGTAAAAGCAAATTTGTTTGTGTGTGAATACAAAGATGAGACCGGTACATGTGTGATCTCACCTCATACTGGTCCAAGAACATTTGTAGCTGCTGGACTGAGATCCGCAGGTCTGTCTCGTTGAACTCATAGGGGATGTTCCAGCCTAGAGGACCAAATTTTCTCCTCTCCTGGGTCAAGGCATGGAAGAAGCACAGGCTGAACAGCAGCTTCTTAAAGACAGCCTGAAAACACACAAACAGTCGCCACTTTTCTTACACATAACAGAGTTCAAAAATAAACATTAAGACATCAAAGGATATGCATCATACTGAGAGCGCTTGAAAGACCTACAGGCTTTGAGCTACTGTCAAAGAACTCAGGGTCTGATATGGGGTCCATGTAGAAAGAACGGATGATGTTGGAGCGCAGCCCCTTGGGAGCCTCATTGGTCATTTTGACTCCATTTTGCAGTACAGCCACAGGAAAGTTAGGAGAGGGGTAACTGGTCAGCCACAAGCGGAAATCTGGGTGAGTTGTATCTGGATTTAGCTCCTGCAGAAAGTCAAAGTGCTGCTTCAGAGTATTTCCTCTGGTGGACCTTGTTCAATGTTGAACATTATGAACAACATGAACAGCTACCATCCCATCATGTTTAGATCATCTAATCTTTGACTACTACCTCACAAACACGCTCAAGGGTGGACATCCAAGAGGTGGCCAGGTGGCAGTTCTGTAAAACCACCCAGGTTCCCTCCTTGACTCCAGTCTCAATCATGCTCATGGCGATGGGGCCCTGACCTTGCCCCAGAGAAAGGGAGGTCAGTCTGTTGCCTGTGAAACCCTGAACAACAAGGCAAACATGGTGTGCATCACCCATCACACAACACATAACAAACCAAAAAAGAAAAAAAAGAAAGCCCTTAAAAATTATAGATGCAAAAAAATAACCTTAGTATTATTACATAATGATTCAGACCAATCTATAGTGATATAACGTGTCCATACCTGTTCCTCACCAAACTTGAGCAGTGCTGCCATGGGATCTGAACCCGGAGACAGGATAAAGATGAGTGAGGCACAGCAGTGACTGTCGGCAAAAGCCGTTGCCAAATTAAAGGGTGGCACCTCAATAAACTGCTGCCCCAAGTTGTCTGACACAAACTCTTGAATCATGGGAATAATCTGAGATGGGTAGAGACAAGGTCTAAGCACAAATGTGAATTCTTTCTGAATACTACATAATATTCTTACACAAATTCTTACATTTGTACTACACAGTATTACATCTAACAAACACAACAGTAATATATATATATATATATATATATATATATATATATATAGTGACATATTACTGTTAATAATACTGTTTTCTGTGATGATACAGCAGAATTGTCAGCAGCCTTTACTCCAGGCTTCAGTGTCACATGATCCTTTAGAAGTCATTTTAATATGCTTATTTCCTGCTTAATCAGAATCAGAAAGAGCTTTATTGCCAAGTATGCTTGCACATACAAGGAATTTGTTTTGGTGTCACAGCTACCA